>VXAB01008714.1:0-14168 GCA_013399175.1 Odontophorus gujanensis | reverse complement strand
ATGCATGTAAAAAGGCGCCTTGTGAATTTTTATGGTTGGGGGAAAAAAAAAAAAAACTATCTTACCCTAAATTGCGGATGTTGTGTGCATGCCACAAGACATCAGATAAGTTCTCTTTTACTGTAACATTACGTCAATTTCGATTTCTCATGGAAAGTTCTCAGGTTTTGAAAGTACGCCTGAGGATACCAGGCTGTTCTTCCATTTTTCTAGTTGGTTGGTGGTTTTGTTTAAGGTTTTCTTTGTGTGAAGAAATGGTTTACAGGATCGCTTTGCAGGGTAATGTATGAACACTTGGAAAAGCATAGTCAAAGCGCAAGTTTTATCTTTAACTCATGTC
The DNA here is from genome assembly GCA_013399175.1 of Odontophorus gujanensis. NCBI lineage: Eukaryota > Metazoa > Chordata > Aves > Galliformes > Odontophoridae > Odontophorus > Odontophorus gujanensis. The sequence goes on along the minus strand of VXAB01008714.1, from coordinate 13,828 downwards.
CCTGGAAACCTAAAGGAAAATAGAAGAGGGAAGAAGCCATGTTGGTAAAATTAGAAATTTGCTACCATTTTAGGAACAACAGAAGTTCACGTTGTGTAATTATAAATTAACTTTAAAAGAAGATTCTGTAACTGCAGTCTGCTCTGGAGCAGGGATGCAAGTTGGATGGGAAGGATGGTAAGGTTTTTCTGGTGCAAACTGAGAATTAGACTGAACTTAGGAGGCTGAACACTGAGAAACATGAAAAAGAGCCCCTGACTATGGATTTGCTTGAACCATGTAGTGGTAGTATGTTACAAACACATTTTAATTACAAAGGAAACAGCCATTAATACTTGTGTATGAATTAGTGCCTTCTCTTCAGAAGAAAAATCCTCAAAATAACAACTTAACAACTTATTCTTTTTTTTTTTTTTAGTTCAAATAGTTTTTATTTACCCTCTTGTTTCCAGCACTAAAGAGCACTTGCTTAAACCCAAGCCTACCCTTTTCTCTATCATGTAAAGTTATCTTGTGACATTGTGGTGCAATATCTTATCAGTAATAGATATATAGTAACAAAATATACTGCTTTTGTTTTCTTTCATAAGTTGGTAAAAGTTGATTTTCTGACAGAAACAAAGTCAGTATCATATCCTCAGGGGACCTTTTGCATCTCTTCTTTGTATTATGCTATACTAAGAAAGTAGCAGCTGGAATTGTTCTTCCCCTTCAAATCAGCAGCAGTTTTGCTATTGAACTCATTGAAAGAATGGATAGTTTACATTTCACCAGAGTAGAAACCACTGATTTCTGAAAGAGAGTGACATTTCTAAAACAGCTCTTGAACTACCTGTCACAGTCTTCAAGTGCTTGGTGTCATATTATTTAATGCAGAATAATTTTTTAACAAAATACTATCTGGGATAAAACTCACTCACTAACAGAGGCATTTCCAAGGGTCTTCTTGGTGTGTAGCACATCCTAACTGAAAGAATATCTCATTAGCAGTGTGGAAACTAATAATTTAAGACACATTCTTGGGTGCCATATATCCAGGCTTCTTTATCATTGTTGAAATTGTTGAGCTTCCTTTGTGTGTGTGTGTGTGTGTGTGTTTGTTTCTTTAATTTATTTTTAAGTGGCCTCTTAATTTTAATAGAAATAAGGAAGAAAAATATTTTGGGGGCATTAGTTCTTTTTGGACTACTAGCACTGTTCAGTGTGTGACAGAAGCTCTGGGCATCTGCATTTGAAAGTCACTAAATCACCAAAACTCCAGAATTAAACTTAATTATATTGTTAAGTAACACCAATGCCTTTAGATATCGTACCACTCATGAAATTGAAAAAAAAAATCCAATAAATTTATTAGAAGTTTATATTCAATCCCCCCACCCCAAAAAAAAAAAAATCAAGGCCTCAGGGAGGGGCAAAAGAAGTCACTCTGCTGATTTTAGTGAAACAGTTATACATCAAGTAGATAAACATTTGATCCTCTTATTCTTTCTCAGTTACACAAGTTCTTGCTAGTATTTGTAAGTGGGAAAGTCCAGAGAATATTTATGTGGGTTTTTCGGTATTCAAATATTTCCTCTTAAATAGACGAATAGGAAATGCCTCTTCGCTTATATTTGCTGAGAGCTGTTGATAGAACAATTATTGTTCTTGTTTCCTTGAATAAAAAATTATCCTTCCTTGTATACTGACAAAAAACAACTGTTAACTATGACTGGCACAAATATAGCTGATCAGCAACATAAATTCCTATGTAGTTTTGGTGGGTTTTATTTTACAGAAGTATTCTCTGTTGTTTGTATATTTTCAGTTTGTGTTAGAGTAGTATGTATTCTGATTGAGAGTTGAGTTTGAGTTGCAAGGAAATGGACTTCATTGTGATATGTGCAATTAAGGGAACTGGAAAGTTCATTAAAGTGTTTCCACCAACTCCAGTGAACTTCAAATGCAGACATTATTGAATGTCAAATTAAAGATGCTTTTTTCCTTAGATTACTCAAACACACTGTGCTGCACTTTTGGTTCACAGCTGGAGGATAACAGCAGTTGATTTCAGTGCAAGAGTTTCAGTTCTCTTATAGAAACCAAAATTGTATAAGATAAGGGTTGTTCCTTTCTCTATTAAAATGTAGTGTTAAAAGTAGATACTTCTTCATGCTGAGCTGTAAGCTTTATAAGAATGAAAATCTTCCAAATATAAAGCTAACTTTAGCTTCTCATCATCAAGTCTTACTTCCTACCTCAAATTTTAAAAGGAAGTTTTCAAATCAGTTTTAAATGTAATAACAGATAAGTTAACTTTTAACATGGTTGTCCTGGCAGAATATTTATTTTAAGTAGAGCTAATAATTAAAATGTGTTTTAGCTTAGATAAAAGCTTAGAAAGGCCAGAGATTGTTATATTCCTTTCTCTCAGAGTATCCCAGAAGATTCCCATTCTATGTTCCAAACTTTAATAATCCATAAAAATTACTGCATGCTTAGGATGGATGACAAAGTATCCAGTTTCTTACTTTGTCTCAGAGACAAGCATGCACCCTTCTGAAAAATAGCAATTTCAACATGACTTTGAACTTATCCTTGACAGCATCTTACTCTTAATGCAGTTTTGTCTCAAAAGGCCCTACTGGACACATGGTTGCCCTCGCAGATATAGGTCTCATTGACATCTGGAGATGATCTCACTGTGATTGCTCTCTCTCATCTTCCACCGATCTTCCCTCATAGAATTTCCAACTCATTTTTCTCACACAGGCATTATTATGCCCAGAATTCATCTATGCAGTATTTTTATCTGCTCAAAGATATGATAATACTATGAAGTTATGACTCAGTGTACAAAGTCTGTTAGCACAAATTCTGAAAACTATTTCCTTCATAAAGCTTTGTCTGAGCTCTGCTAGCCATGTTAGCCTTTATTGACCATTATTTCTTCATCTTTCAAAAGCGCCCTTGCTATTTTTTGTCTACTCCTTCTCACCTTTCTCAGACTTTCAGAAATCAGTCAAAGCTATTATTCCATTCTTTCAAATCTCTGCTTTTCACTTGTAGAAAGTAATGCTCACAAAAAGCCATTGCAAGTTAATCATACAATCACAATGCATAATGTTAACTTGTGCTTGCTTGTCCTATTCATTACATCTTCACAATATGTGTGTAGAATGAAAATTCTGACAATGAGAGTCAATTGAAAAACAAGCATGAATAGAGAACTCTTCAAAATGGGACAACAGATCCTGAATGAGATCTGCAGGCACCATTGCAGCTAAACAGAAATTCTCTATCTTTGTATATTATCTCTGTATATTACACACATTTCATCTGTGTATATTAAGACTAGCTTAAGTGGATTTAGAATTAAAGAGGAATTGTTTTTTCTTTTTTTCTTCTTAGTGCTCATTCTAAGAATAGGATAAATACACTTTACATGTGTATGGCTCAATTTCATGAAGAGACCAAGGTTGCAATTTCACTTATACAGCTGACAAACAAGGACAGATTGTGGTTCTTCACATTATTCTCCTGTTTGCATAGCATGTCAACTATTGTTTTCCAAAAATCAGATTATCTAAATATTACATGATTATAACTGTTCTCCTATTCAACATTTACTTACATGTATGGAAATAAATGGAAATAATGGAATAAAACTCTATCGGAATTTTTCAAAAGAGCACCATGTTAGGGTAATCTGTTGCCTTTGATGGACAAAGAAAATGAAGGACATCTCACTACTTGGCTGTGCGTCAGCAGATTTAACTTATTTGCAATGCATTCTGTATTAACTTGAAAAAGTAAAATCACATTCAGCGCTGTGACATTAGAGAATATTGAAAATATAAAGTAGTAGTATTATGTGAGAATTATTTGTTGAGACTGTAGAGTGGAAAGGTGGAAAGGAATTCAATAGTTTTGAGAGTAAGTTGTACTGTTAGGAAATAACAAGAACATACAGGCAACAATTATTTAATCTGAAAACAGGACTTCAGCGTACAACTTCTTCATACACTTCATAAGAATTTATAGTGTGATACAGCATTCAAAAATAAAGTGCAAGCTTCTTTGTTTTGCAGTATGCATTTCTTGTAGAGGTGGAAAAATTGTGATTCTATTCTACAAAGCACTGTTAAACTTCATGTGAAAGAAAATGCGTTATTCTAGTCAAGAAGAAAACTGACATGGGAGGTGGGGTAAATGAGGATCAGTGGACAGGAGAGTCACAGTTTTTCCAGGGATTATGAAGGAAAAAAAAAGCCTGACTTGTTTATCGGATTAAAACTAAGGATGAAAGAGTACGTAAGAGTTTGCTGTTAATGTATCCAAGCAGGAAGACAAGAGTAACCCCAGAATTATGTTAAGAGACAAGATGAATAATGATATAGAAGCAGAGTGGTAAAAACTGATCCTCTAGAAAATTTTGATGGAATTTTATTTTTAAACTATTATTTAGGAGACTTTTGACATGCACTTTCAACAAAAATCTAAGCAAGAATTATCAGTTTATGAGCTGCATATATGATACAGTTCCTTCATGTAGCAATTAACTCAGCTATACTTTTCCACTTTGTATTATCATGATTTAAGGCAACCAACAGTAATATTTCATTTGAAAACAATCATTTGTTATTTGTTGCTTTCAGTTATTTTGTTGATTCTTACTGCTTGGTATTGTTTAACGCTGTCCTTTGCTAACCACAAAGTATATGCAGACATTTCTATGTGTAGTTATATGGCTTAATGAACAATTATTCCAATTTTTTTTTCTTTTTGGTTTTACTAGAAAATTGTGGATGATAAGTTAGTTATTTACAAGATAATTATTTACATATGGCTTTTGTAAAGCAATGTTTGGAAAGAAATTACCATGTAACTAAAATTTCAAAAAACAATTTAACATTGTTTTGTTAGTTAAATTACATTAAATGACATTATGTTGGAAGCATAAGGGGTAATTTGTCAAAACATGCTTTGCATTTAGTATGAACTGATTTATTAAGCCAAGGAGTTTATGCAGTTAGTATACTGAACTGATTGTTTCTAGTTACTATGTCCTTTAGTTTTTAAAAGTAGTAGAGCTCGTCTTCTGACACCTTGTTTTTAATTATCAGTTTCTTTCCTGTTAGAAATTTTACTTTCTTTCAAAATCCCAACCACTTCCTAACTTGTAATGGATGGATTACTGATCTGAGTAAGCTGAATGATTCATAAAAAGTTATTTTCTCTGTTAAAACTCGATGCAAAATGTTTCATGCAAGTGGCTGACATTTAACTTTATTAGCAAATATACTACTTCACTTATTATCATGATTTTAAATGTCAGCTTCACTATGTTATAAAGCTGAACTTTCTCATTAAATAATCTTTATTAAATAAAAACCAAACCAAATATACAAGATTTGATTTAATCAAAAATATTCAAAGCAAATCTAATGCTACAGATTCATATTTTATACAGTATAAAGTCATGGTTGACACTTTGAAGACAGGGAGTGCTGCCACACTGCCTATAATAATTACTTAAGCAACCTCAAAGGTATTCAGATTTGTGTGCAATCCCGTTGCAGTAGAAATATCTGTTTATTCATCATAGATATCTTCAGTGTATGGCATTGATGTTCACACAACTTGCAGGCATTTGAATCTCTAATACATCCTTCTTAACAAAGTCATATCTGAGAAGCAACTGCTCCCATCTTAGCTCAGCAATCTGCACTTCAGGGGGACAAGATGTTGGCATAGAGTGAGCTGGGGCTCAGAGTCCCTGACTTACACCAGTGCAAAACAGCATTTGCTTGTTATTACTGATGTCTGGCTTAACTCCAAATCTGGCAGAGCAAAATAGGCTGTCTGAAAACCACCTTTGAAAAGTTACTCAGCAAATTCAGTGAGTACTTCAATCAGTATGTTCAGTCAGTATATATGGAGGAAACTCTTGCAAGTGGAGAGGAGAAAGTAGGCTGAAAGAAGCTTAGCATCAAATTTAATGGAAGTAATGTTAGCACAAGTATAAACTTATTAGATTTAGGCAAGTCTTAAATGTCACTATGTGTTTATGTCATTTGCCCAGTCTACAGGCAAAAACAAAATATTTCTGCAATAAATGAAGTGAAATAATATTGACTTGGAAGCTGTACAATGAACTGTAAATGCTCTTGTGTAGTGTAATATCTACTAATTCTTCAACATTCACTAATTGTTATTATTCATTTTTTTTTTCCTTATTCATGATGTTTTCAGGGACCTGAGCAGTAGATTATTTCCAGCACTGGCAAAACTTCCAGGTTGTAAAGTGAAAGCATTTCATGTGGAGAAATCAAAAAGCAAACATATGACTTAACTGTAGCTGACACATCTCTACTAAAATTGCTGTCACCACTTACATTTGCCAGCCCTGAATTTGGCTTACAGGAAGAAAAACAATATACTCCAGCCATTTTGTACGCCCACTTTCAGACACTGCGTTTCATAATTATGTTTCAGAATTACTTTTCAGGATCATGAGCCAAATGTTTCATTGTGATCTCTTCTGCATTAACTGTGTCCCTTTACAGGCCAATTTTTTGATGAAGCATTTTTTATATATCTGCAGTCAGTGTGTACATGCTGCACAAATGCACCTCAGTCTTGTGATGAAGTGCACAGTGCATTGTTGTTCATCAGTTTTCTTTTTCATCATTTATTCTCTTTTATGTCATTTGATGTTTCTTAGAGGATTATGGAAATGCCAGAGAATTATAGGACATCTGTCAGAAAAGATATGTGGTATGGAGAGTAATGGTAATGCCCACATTAATGAGTTTAATCTTGATTAATTTGATAATTAGTAGTAGATATTAGTATCTGTAGGGATATGTGGATGCAAACACTTGTTACTTTATGGCAACAAAAACAAAATGCATTTTTTGTGGACATTTGCTAAGCACTGACTAAACACAGATAAATTGAAGAGATACTCATAATTACTGAAGAGCTTCAGATAATTTCTAAATGAGATCCTTCTCTGGCTGTAGTAACTGTTATTTCTTTTGTTTGGCCTGCCTCCAGATGGGAAATAGCTTAGACCAGATCTATCCATTATACAACATTGACATCTGTCTTGTGGGTAGAAATATGAGAAGGGAGGATGACTGTTGTCTCATGTGCGTGCTGAAAAATGCGAAATTTTAAGAGAAGCAAATTCACCCTATGCCCTTAGATTACATGAATTATTTATAAGAGGTCACTATAATTTTGTCTGTATGTATGAGCCCATAACAGTTCTTTTTCTACATCATTTTTTGTATAAGAAATATCACTACTAGCTAGTGCACTTTACGAATGTTCACAGTAACTTGAAAGTACTTAGTAGTTATGCAGTAATTTGGTTTCCAGTGATACCAGGGATTTCCCACCCAGTTAGGTGTATTTCAGAGTTTAAGAATACATCTATAAAGTATACATTAATTATTCAATATATATAAGAAATCTTTGTAAGCAGCATTTCAGAAGCTAAACATTCACATGGCTCATCCCCGGCATAATTAGGTACATACCTCGTATCTATAGCAATATGTACGATGCTTAGTACATCACTAGTTACTATAGATACAAATTTAAAAACAAACAAAACAAGCATACTTTAATATAATGAGTAAGATGAGTAAGATGAATGTAGATATATTCAGGTGGAAAGTTAGAGAATTGGCTTCTGACAGTTTAGTTTTGTCAGTGAACCTAGAAGTCATTTCTTTTTCTGGTTGCATTTAAATCACAGGGTGTGTAAAACTGCTCATGCAAAATGAGTCTTTATAGACAAATACCAGTTTATAAGTAACATCTGAAGGTTCAATAATATGGGAGCAAAAGTGGAAAGACAACACAATGACTAAGCACACCAAATCAGAAAAATTGTAAGGGTGAGACTTATTCTGAGAACATACAATATATTTCTTCACCATTCTGCTACAGGGGTGTTCAAGTTAGCTTTCACCTATCTGGTGGCCTCAGGACTAGTAGCAGTCAAGCAGCTGGTGAGAATCAACCTGCTGATCTATGTATCAACTGCTGGGAGCTTAAAAATGTGTGTCACTCTAGTTCAATTACATTCAGCACTGTAGAAATATGAAATGAGACAGTTTCTCAGAACAATGCAATGACATTAAAGGTGTTATTTACTTTGTTTGCTTGTTTGATCAGATATATAGTAAATAGAGCACTCTAAATGTGCTATAGTCATATCAAATGATTTGGACATATTAGAGAGTTTGTCGCACATATATTGTTGCTTCCTTCCTAAACAGCATGCAAACTCTACTTCCAGTATCTTCACATGCAATTTTACGTGTTGTTTCCACACATCACACACATGTATTACTTTGAAATTTATTGTCATGGATGTTCAAAAATCTGCATATTAATCCAGTGCTTGTTTGAAGGAAACAAATGTAAGTTACACAAAGTGCAAGACGGCATTCACTTTTTTAGCTTTGCATAACTAGAAGTAATGGTAGATACACTGCTTTGTCAGTTTACAGTACTGATTCATCCTGTAGTTTCAGGAAAAGCAACACTTGGAGAACAGAGAAGGCTCTTAATGGGTAAAGATGGCAAGATTGGGTGCTTATCTCTTTTGCAAGGAACAAGAATATTTAAATGCAGCTGAAGATAAATATATATGTATATATATATTTATCTTGAAACAAATCCTTGTGTGTTTAGGGTCTTCTGTTCAAATTGCTGCATTTTATGTATAGAATTGAATTTTTCACAGTAAATCCTATAGCTAGCTTACATCCTGTATACTCCTGATGCCTCCATCTATATTTTATTTCCACCACATGCAGTTATTTTTTCTGTTGCAGATAAGTGATCAACAACTAACAAAAATTATTTATGTTAACTCAAGTATTATAGCATTTCTTATAAATTTTTATAAAACTTTATGTGACAGTTCAAAGCTGCTAGGAATCGTTTGTTACAATTCAACCTTTTCATAATATATTTTTCTTTGAACTTGCACTGCAGTGGGGAAGATGAGGAGAAGGCTTTACTGATATTTGAAACACATCAAAGACTCAAAGAACTAAACATGCAAGACAGATGCTTTTGTTAACCTGTGCTGTATCTCAATTCACCATCTTTAACAGCATATACAGCTTCAGAATTTAAGAGTATAACTGTTTTTCTACTTATTAGTGTGAAAATTTGATACAGTAGGAAGTACTTGTTTCAGGAAGGAAAATTTTTCTACAACTTTAATCTGAAATACAATGTTGGAGGGGGGGAGGAAGAACAGATAAAGAGACAATAAATTGCCAATATGCAATATTTTTTAGGGTTCTTATTTTTATGGAGAGCTCGACAGCATCTCTTCTGACTGCTTTTGTAACAGCTGTTGCATTTTCCCCTGCAGAGAGAACAGTAACTCGGAGTTTAACTTACATCTGGCTAATCATATGTCCAAGAAAGGGATTGGTCTTGATTTAGACATATCAATATATGGAGAATATTACCTGCTATCTTTGATAGCTAGTACCAAACAAAAACAACAAAAAAAAAAAAAAAGCAGAAATCTCAAAATAGAAGATAGAAGCAATCCTAGATGTGAAAAAGGTCTGCCAGTATAACTAACAACAAAACCTTGATAACGTAAGTCCAACTTTAGATTTGGGTTTTAACTATGGATTTGGAAACAGAAATAAAAAGAGAGTTTAGATCTCCTCATTCCATATGTGGAGTACCCCAGCTGCTCTCCCCCTCAAACTCCTGCATGTACCAGTATTTAACTTCCAGTATCTTTTCTAGAAGCAAAACAATAAGAATGGTGATGATAACATTATAAATTGGCTAATGAATGTGAAATAAATTGGCTAATAAATGCTGTCCTTTACTGCATAGTCTGTAGGGTATCCACAGGTCCAGTAGCCTCTTTGCTGGTAAAGACAACTTCTTCTGAGTTCAAGAGATAGACCTGTTAGTTAGAAGATCTGGGTCCTATCCCCAGTTCTGCTTTGTAGTCACAAATTTGTTACAGTACTTTACACATACTGTTTTTCATTTTGTATACCTCATTGAAAATACTCATTTCTAAATATTCCCAGCTTTCAGAATATTATATACCACTGGGATTTTCTTATCTTGTTTTAACTGAAAATGGGCATGGACTAGGACTGTCAGTTTTGGTTTATTCCATTATAGTTAAAGTAGCAGACTTTAATCATTACCAGCAATATTAGTGCCACTACATTGTTTACATCTTAAATATGCTTCTAATTTTCCCATTCAAAGGCAAATTGTTGGTGATATCTTAATGTTTTTTCTTTTGTTATTGTTGTTTTTTTAGGTAGCTAATGCTAAAATGTAAGGTTATGATCTTGATCTGAATACTTCCCAGATGTGTGGTAAGGTGAAAGGTGGAACAGCTAACAGAACCTGACTTCCTATGTATGTTAGTCTAAGTTAAGTGAATTCTAAGTCAGGCGTAATTAGAGAATGAGACCCCCAGAAGCATTCGCCTTCACAACTCTTTGAGATGAAAGCTTAGCGCTTGGCTGAATGTAACATAATCCACATGTTGGAAGAGAAATAAGAATCAGCTGCCACTGTCTTCTTGCATGTGTTTTACAGTGTCCCATTAGCCACTTTCTTGTCAAAAGTCAGTGATCTTCTCAAAGCTTAAGGTTTCGAACTCATTTACAGTGGAATTAGGACCAGGTTCTGAATCTACTCCAGTGACTTCCACTGAGGTTTCACTTTGTATATGGCAGACCCAGTTTTGGAAGAGAACTTTGATAGAGACAGAAGCTAAGGATCCTCAGTTATAGAAGTTACATGAGAGGTGATAAACATGCCGGAGAAGAGAAATAGAGCAACTTAATGAATCTTGGAACATGGCTCTGTTCTGAGCAGGGGGGTGGACTCCAGAGATCTTTCCACCTTAAATTGTCGTATGAATCAAAAAATATCAAAATAGAAATCTTTTCTATTAAACACAACACTGGAATCACCTGACACTTAAAACAGTTAAGAGAATTAGAGAAGTTTACCCTGTGTAAACATTGTGGTCTTACTGGACAAAACTCTGAAATGGAACTCTGAATGCAAGTCCTAATTCAGTCCTTGCTGTTATTCTAACTGCATACTGCAAAACAGTCTCCTGAGCCAATGTAAGTTACTGGATTCTAAACCTGATCTCCAGTACTTATTGATACTGGAATTAACATCACACATTTTCATGAATATTGTATATTTACACTAGTATGTACACAATGGGAACATGTTATTTAACAGAAAAAGAAGCACTTTTTAATGCACAAAGAAATGAATTACTTTATGAAGCCTGAGTAAGAAGATGTCACTGAATGATACTATAATAAATCCATCAGTGATTTGCATTAGCCTTTCTGTTGCTAAAAGTTAACCCGGATTTCTTGAAGAAGTCTATGATGACAGAATGGGAAGAGCACAAAGCTGCACCAGGCGAAGTTAAGACTCATCATTAGTAAAAGTTTCATTACTATGGGGGTGGTCAAACAGTGAACAAGGTTTTTGGAGAGATAATTAATGCCCCATGCATGTTAGTGCTCGTGACGCATTTGGGTAATGCCATCTGTAACATACTTTAACTTTTGGTTAGCCGTGAAGTGATTAGACTTAGTGACTTTTCAAAATAACTTCCAACTGAGCAAGACTGAGTATTCTTTCTTTTTTCTCTCCCCTCCCCTCTGCTCCAATCCTTTTCGCTTTCTTTCCACTCCATTTAATTCCATTAGGAGGACCTAGGTGATGGCTGACATCAGTGGATACTGGGTCTTCCCATCTGACATCTGCAGCGGTGGCATTAAAAGCTTTGAGATTCTTCCAAAAACTTGACAGGACTTTTACCAGATAATAGAGTGCCAAGAAGGTGTTTTGCTAAACACGAACTTCTTAGTCTCTGATTTATTCAAGATTTTATGGGACACTAGCTCAGTGTACACACGAGACATATGGGATATGGAAATTACAGGTCACTTAGAAATAGTGTCAGAATTTCAGAGAAGTTTCTCTACTGTCATAAAGAAGGAAATATTTTTAAAGTAATTGCAAATCATATCAATATAACAAAATATGCAATATAGTTTATATTCTGATACAAAGAATTATTTTCTCTTTTTCTACCTGAGGCTAATTTTGTTATCTTCTGCTTTTCCTGCGAGCTTCCACTTTTTTGTAGGCATTTGACAATGCCACTGGAGGCACTGAGTGGGGCCAGACAGACCAATTGCTTTGTAGCAACATGGTAGTGAATTGGATTTTTGCAGATGGATGACAATGGATTTAGTGTTGTCTTGTAACTGTTGATTGTTCTGTTATTTTATACACAGCAAGGATCTCCCAGAGCATGGGCTTGGCATAAGTAAATAAATAGACTGACAGTTTAAAGGCAGGGAGAAAAAGAGACCCTAGAAATGGTGAATAAAGAGAAAATAATTTATCAGAGGTAGGCAGGGAAGCATACACATTGAAAATAATATTTTCAGAAGTGTTTCTGGGATCTTTGTGCCTTACTTGTTAGAGCACTTAACTGTCTGAGAGCCTGGTTTTTCAAAGAAGTTCCGTGAATGTCTAACTCTTGTAGTTGGGAGTCCAGCTTTCAGATTTTGAACCCCAAGTTCTATAGGATTTACCAGTTCTGACTGGCTTCTCAATAAGCAAAAATTCTGAATATTTCAGGAGAAAACATGCACATCATGAACGCTATAATTCTGTGCATTTCTGAAAGTGCTGGACAGGCTTTGCAAATACTATACAGAATGCTGTGTAACAAGTGAAACATTTCATTGACTACTTGCAGGTGGAAATATCTGTTCTGAAAGACTACAGGCACTCCAAAGCATCTGCAAAGAATATAGAGAAATTTCACCACTCTTATTGAAATCTTTTCTTAATACCAACTCTTACTTTTCTGTTTTGTTGAACCCATTGTTCCTGATCCCCTTCAGTGGAGTATTCTTCTCCCCTTTTAGGTATTTGGAAGTCTCCTATATGTTTACTCTTTCAAATCTCCTCTTCTTAAGATAAACTACATTAATTTATTTCCCTTTCCATTACGAATTTTATTTCCTACTGATGTCACAGTGCTAGCTGTTCATCTTTAGACACATCTTGAAATGAGCACAGAGCCCAGTTTATGCTTTCCAAGTGCTGGAAAGTTCAGTGTCTTCTTTTGTTTCACTCTCTGTAACCATGTTTAGATGTTTTAGGGAGATGCTTGTTTTGTCTGTTGTTCCCTGAAGCCCAGGTTGTGGACAAGTAGGCACACAGATTTTTCCAAAAAATGGATATCTTATTTTTTTTTCTATCCTACATTTGTATTTCCTCAGTGTCTCATTCCATTCTGACAGTGAATCACTAACAGTGATTCTCTTAATACACTTTTCTTGCCTGTTTTTCATCACGCTTAAAATACAGTTTTATGTGTACTTAATGTATTTAAGATAATGTAATGTGATAGAGTCAAAAAAAAGTAACTAATTAGCTCTTTTCAAGATACAAACAGTTACGTTGTCATAAAATGAAATTAATTTGACAGAATTTGTTCTTGGCAAATTCACATTGGCTGCTTTTCCACTTTCTTCCAATTCCGTATATGAGAGGATGTATATGTAAGAACTAAAGGGCAAACCCACTGCTTCAGAATACAGGTCAGTTTGATTTTCTGCTCTTGGCAGTAGCAGAAGTCTGAAGAGCACATACAATGATAACTGCCTATTATGCTTTCCTAGTATCTGTTAGTATTCAGATACTAGTGTTCAGTGTTCAGAGGCTAATGTTGGTATTCATGTTCTAGAACTATAGATTCATAGATTCA
>VXAB01008709.1:0-29212 GCA_013399175.1 Odontophorus gujanensis | reverse complement strand
CTGAAGTCCAGGTAGACTACATCAACAGCCTTTCCCTCATCTACCAGTCTGGTCACCCAGTCATAGAAGGAGATGAGGTTGGACAAGCACGACCTGCCCTTGTCCTGCTTGAGCAATGGGATTGGACCCAGAGTTCCTTGCCATCCTTAGCCATTCTGTGACTCTGTGGTGTCTTCACTTTTCTGGGTGAAAGATAAGAAAAGCCTTGCTTGCAGTGATACCTTATAGAGATCTCCACACACAGCTGGAAATTAGAGAATTTCTGATAGTTTGAAGGGTAACAATTAAACAGAATAATATGAATAACCAGAAATAGTGCTACCAGCAGGAGCAGGGAGGTGATCAACCCCTGTACTCAGCTCTGGTGAGGCTGCACCTCAAGCACTGTGTTCAGTTTTGGGCCCCTTACTATGAGAGAGACATTGCCCTGAATTGTCTCCAGAAAAGGGCAACAGAGCTGGTGAGGGGTCTGGAGCACAGGTCTTATGGGAGTGGCTGAAGGAGCAGAGATTGTTTAGTCTGAAGAAGAAGCCTAGGGGAGACTTATCGCTCTCTACAACTCCCAGAAAGGAGGTTGTGGTGAGGTGGAGGGTTGGCCTATTCTCCTATATAACTAGTGACAGGACTAGAGAGAATGGCCTCAAGTTGCTCCAGGGGAGATTCAGGTTGGATGTTAGGAAAAAAATAATTTATCTGAAAGGGTAGTCAGGTACTGGAATTGGCTGCCTGGAGAGGTGGTTGAGTCACCATCCCTGGAGGTTTTCAAGAAAAGTTTGTATGTTATAATGAGGGACATAGTTTATTGGATGGTCCTGGGGGTTTTTCCCAGCCTTGATGATTCTGCGACTCTATGATTCTGCTTGTGTCCACGTATTCATACATGTGTACAAACTGCACCCTCATTCAAAAGAGATAATGTATGTTTTTGCAGGAACCCTGTTGGACAAAGGATTTCTTGATTGTCAGATGTGGAGAATCTGTTCCTAACTTTTTTACTTTTTTCAGGTTTAATTGCTGTGTAGTTAAGATTGTCTGAGGATTGTGACTGCAAGATGTCATAGGAAACAGATAAGCTAAGTTGTAGTGCACTCTGATGCATTCTTCAGGAGGGTCTGTCCTTCTTAATTTCCTATTTTTTAGTAATTCCCATTTGAGGATTTCTTGATCTTGATGTGCTGTTTTATATGTGGTTGTTATGCAGAGGAAGCTTTAGCAGAATATTTTGCCTGCATCTAATCAGTCTTGGCTGATATTTCTAAAAATGAATCTCCTTTTCTGAAAGTGTCATCTTGTAGCTGTTTAGTCAATGTGAGCTGAGTTCATTTAAGGCCAAAGGATAGAGTTGACAGTAATTGGCATCAAAGTTTTGCGTAGTCGTCAGGACAGCAGATGAATTAATGAGTGTGGGTTGTGCTCAGAAGATAAGGATAGGTTTAGGCAAGTGACAAAGCAGATGTGGCTGTGCTGTCTGCCTTGCATCTGTTGTGTAAATAGAGGC
The DNA here is from genome assembly GCA_013399175.1 of Odontophorus gujanensis. Classification (NCBI taxonomy): domain Eukaryota; kingdom Metazoa; phylum Chordata; class Aves; order Galliformes; family Odontophoridae; genus Odontophorus; species Odontophorus gujanensis. Next base: position 27,714 of record VXAB01008709.1, on the reverse strand, counting down.
CTTTGCTTTCCAAGGGCTTCTATCCCCAAGCAGACTTTCATTATCAGTATTTACTCGTTATCAATATTTATTATTATTGTCTGCCCTTAGTAAGTATGTTTTCTCCTTCTCCATGTGCCAGATGCCTAGCATACAGAGAAGTCTATTTCCTACCTTAAGCATGTATAGACTAGTGTCAAGCAGTCGCAGAAATTTAAAACTTTTAAGTAAGTGCTGGAGCCAAAAGACCAAGGGCTTAAAGACATGTTTCTTACTTACTTACTTAAAAATTAGTCAAGCCACGCTTCATAAAATTAGTGTCTTAGTGACCGATATTTTTCTGTGTCATCCAAGAAAGATCATAGCTGAATTCCCAAATGTCAGGTAATTATCAGTTTTGTCCTGTACGATTACAGTAGAAAAGCAATGAGAATTTTTATAAGAGCTGAGATTATGCCATTGTTTTTATCTCTTGCCTCTACATGATGTGTAATTGGAGACCTCACTTAAGAGTACTGCATTCAGCTTCTGTAAGAAGGGCGTGCAGCGGTTGGAGGAGGTCCAGAGGAGGCCACAGGGATGATCTGAGGGCTGGAGCACCTCTTCTACAAAGAGAAGCTGAGACAGTTGAGCCTGTTCAGCCTGGACAGACCTTATAGCAATCTTCTAGTAACTAAAGAGGACCTATAAGGAAGATGAGTAGGGACGCTTTTATCAGAAGGTGTTGTGGGAGGACAAGGGGCAATGGCTTTAAACTAAAAGAGGTTAGATTTAGGTCAGACATTAGGAAGAAATTCTTCGCTCTAAGGGTAGTGAGGTACTGGCATAAGATGCCCAGGGAAGCTGAGGAAGCCCCACCCCTGGGGATGTTCAGGGCCAGGTTGGATGGGGCCCTGGGCTGCATGGTCTAGGCAGAGGGATTGGAGCTAGATGGTCATTAAGGTCCCTTTCTAAGCCATTCTTGAGTCTGTGAATATACTGTATACCTGATTATGATCATCCTGATATCATATATGATATATGATCTTACTCCTATGATATTCCAGTATGGAGCCCTATCATTTGGTGCCCCTCTTAGGAGTTCAGTAGGGTAATTATTCAAAATAGCAAGAAAGGGAGCAAAAAATGTGGAGTTTTTAGTACTGCGCAGTTTTTGAGCTGCAGGAATATACTTCCATAGCTGTGAACAAAATTGAGCCTGCTGAACAAGCAGGGGATGATTATGGTCTTCCCAAGTGTAAATTCATCCGTAGTTATTTTAATTTCTAAAGGTTTATAAGAGGAGGTGAAAGTTGCCTTGCGTGTTACTGTACATAGACAAGTGCAGACTGTGAATTCAGTCATCTATGTACCCAAATTTTTAAGGTATATCTAATACAGCAACAATGAGTATGTTTAAGAAACCCAATTTACTTGATCATTTTCCCACAGAGATATCCCTTGGAGACATGAAAAGGTCCAGGACATATAAAGTGAAAACACTGTTGATGTGAGAAGTAAAGTTTGTTTTTGAGTGTGTATCACAACTGGCTTGCTTAGTGTCTGAATCTGCAGTTGCATATTCAGCTTCACAGTACTTACTGCTAGCAAACCAGTTATTAAGATATTCATATACATCCTTTAAAATTGACACTTAACTATATGAGTGCTTCATTTTAAGCTGTTGCCTTAGCATTTCAAATGGGATAGCTCATAACATTTGAAACGTACATCCATACATATGGCTGTAGCTAGGAATGCTAATCAAAGCTGTTGATTGTATAAGATTAGGTGATGTTTAGTAACAAGCAGAATGTGTCCAAATCCATGAATCTTTACTAGTTCTTATCTAGTCATTGCTTTGCATTTTAATTCTTGAGGCCTTTTGCAGAGCAATTTGTCTCCTTGCCAAGAATATTCTTGTGTGCTGAAGTGGAAACATGAGAGAATTTATATCAGTACCAGATTGTTCTCTAAATATAGCCACTTTTAGCACTTATTTTAAACTGAGTGTCAAGCTAGAGAGTTATTAGGGCAGTAACTGTAGTTTGTTTGAAAAAGGAGAACTTTGCACTGTGAAGTTGTCATATATGGAAATAAGATGAGTGGTATGTGTAGCTTGGGCTATCACATGAAGGTAAAAAGTAATCAATGTTTGTTTTTATATGAAAAAGCACTCAAATTTGGAATAGACTTCACAGCTAGTGGTAATTGAAGCCAAAAATAGTTACATGATCAATCACCCTTTACTAGCAGAGTACTTCAGAGAGTTTCTTCTACCTGTGCTGGGTCAGCTAGATCTTTTCCTGTTGGTTAGCCTTTCCAGATTGTTCAGTTTTGTGCTATTTGTTTTTGACAGATGATTTTGATTTTTCCGTTTTGTTATGCATCTAACAGGGAATTTCACTGCTCTGTTGTTAGTCAAAGTGCAAGTTAATCCACTTATTCTTGAGATAAATTTCTATTAGTAAGAGAAAGTGGGGGAGAGAGGGAGAGCTCAAGCTAAAACCCAGAACGGTGAAAGTTTCAGCCTGAAGTCCATGGTTTGAAAATATTCAGATTGTTCCATGGAAGGAACACAAAACCTAAATCTTTGTAACTTGGTGGAAAATGGAATTGCTGCCTGCTGGACAACTGCACTATCTGAGGCTTACCCTTGAGGGCTTTCCTAACTGGTGATTGTATCATCCTACTGTATATCATTTGTATAACCTGAATTGTACTACAAGAAAGAGGAGAAATTATAATAATGCTTTGCTCTAGGCTGATGTATAAAGGCAGTCTGCCAGATCTTCTGGATATGCTTGCAAGCTGTACTTGAATGGTGGGTCTGGGTGGAGTCTGTTCCACCTAAATAGTGTGGTGGAGGCTTTTTACTGATATTGCTGAGGAGGCTGAACCTGCTGTTTTCATTAACTCTGCTATTGTCACTGTTATCCATTGGGCTACCTGAAGTCTTCAGGAAACACAGCCCTGCAGATGCATTGATGAGATTTAGATCAGAGTAAAATACATTAAAAGGGATGCAGAAGAAAAGGTTCAGGTTGAAAAAGAATTGGTAGCTACTGTGAAGTTTTTATATTTATCTACAGCCATGGCTCTGCATTTCAATACCTTTAGCTCCTTCAACATGTTATGGATGTGAACTGCCAAACAACAGACCTTAAAATTTTATCAGAAATTTGAGATAATTTTATACATTACTAAGTGCCAAGTGCTATATCCCAGCTGCATCTGCTACCGTGATAATGCAGGCTGATAATACAGGCTGGTGTCAGCAAGGTATATGCAAGCCTGCATAGCCAAAGAGCAATAAGCTGAGAGAGGGGATGGACCTATTATTCTATGACAATTTTAGGAAGTGTCAGAAACAAGTGTGAAATGAGATACTAAGCTCCCAGCTGTTATTCTGCAGGTGAGAACATTAACTCATTCTCTGTTTAGGTTCAAATAAAACTGACTAGATAGGTATTACTCCAAATAATTGACTGTAGTTGTTAACTGCGATTATATCTATTTTTAGTTTTAAACTAAAATTCATTAAATTAATGGATTTTTAAGTGCCAACCATAATAAAGTACTCTGTTTTAATTGCTGTTTTCTATCCTACCTTGCCAATTTATTCTGCAATTGCTTTCACATTTAGTTTCAAAGATTGTACACAATATCTGAGAATTTTCAGAGGTTATTTAAGGCCTAAGGCTTATCTTGACTAGACTCTTAATTTTATATTTTATATTCGTTTATAGAATAGAGTCATGGAATCATGAAGACTGGAGATAGTCCAGTCATCTAGCTATCACCACCATGTCCACTAAATAATGTCCATCAGTGCCACATATATCTATTTCTTGAAAACCTCCAGGGATGGAGACCATACTGTCTCTCTGGGCAGTCTGTTCCAATGCTTGACCACTCTTTCAGAGAAGAAATTTTTCCANACTGTTTTTGGTACGAGCCAGAATGCTGCTGGCTTCCTTGTCCATTGGCACACTACTGGCTGGCATTCAGCCAACTGTCAGCTGTCATCCCCAGGTCCTTTTCCTCCGTACAGCTTTCCAGCCACACCACCCTAAGCCTGTAGCACTGTCTGGAGTAGTTGTGACCAAAGTGCAGGACCCAGACTTGGTCTTGCTGAACCTCGTACAGTTGGCCTCTGCCCATCAATCCAACCTGTCCTGGTCCCTCTGCAGGGACTTTCTACCCTACATTATAGTGGTATATATATTATACCTACTTATAGTGGGTAGGGATGGTGATAGGAGGATGGTTGGACTAGGTGATCTTGTAGGTCCTTTCCAACCTAATGTGTCTATGAATCTATGAATCTAACCCTCTGGCAGATTGACACTATCTGCAAACTTACTGAGAGTATACTCCNAGCAACTTGAGGCCGTTACCTCTCGTTATTTTGCTAATTGTTTGGGAGAAGAGGATGACACCCACCTCTCCACAACCTCCTTTCAGGGATTTGTGGAGAGCAATAGGGTCTCTCCTGGNATCAATAAAGATATTGAAAAGGACTGCCCAATACCGATACCCGGGAACACCATCTGTGACCAGTTACCAGCTGGATTTAACTCCATTTGCCACCATGCTCTGGGCCCAGCCATCCAGCCAGCGTTTTATCAGCAAAGACTACACCTGTCTAAGCCACGAACTTCCAGCTTCTCTAGGAGAGTGCTGCTGTTTCTTTTATAACTGTCAAATAAATATATTACCACAGACCTGTGTGACTAATACAGTTTGATTGCTGTGGAAATTGTTTTCAGTTTGTTTTCCCCGCTCCTGCTGGCTGCACTGTTTTTGGTACGAGCCAGAATGCTGCTGGCTTCCTTGTCCATTGGCACACTACTGGCTGGCATTCAGCCAACTGTCAGCTGTCATCCCCAGGTCCTTTTCCTCCGTACAGCTTTCCAGCCACACCACCCTAAGCCTGTAGCACTGTCTGGAGTAGTTGTGACCAAAGTGCAGGACCCAGACTTGGTCTTGCTGAACCTCGTACAGTTGGCCTCTGCCCATCAATCCAACCTGTCCTGGTCCCTCTGCAGGGACTTTCTACCCTACATTATAGTGGTATATATATTATACCTACTTATAGTGGGTAGGGATGGTGATAGGAGGATGGTTGGACTAGGTGATCTTGTAGGTCCTTTCCAACCTAATGTGTCTATGAATCTATGAATCTAACCCTCTGGCAGATTGACACTATCTGCAAACTTACTGAGAGTATACTCCATCCCCTTGTCCAGATCATCAATAAAGATATTGAAAAGGACTGCCCAATACCGATACCCGGGAACACCATCTGTGACCAGTTACCAGCTGGATTTAACTCCATTTGCCACCATGCTCTGGGCCCAGCCATCCAGCCAGCGTTTTATCAGCAAAGACTACACCTGTCTAAGCCACGAACTTCCAGCTTCTCTAGGAGAGTGCTGCTGTTTCTTTTATAACTGTCAAATAAATATATTACCACAGACCTGTGTGACTAATACAGTTTGATTGCTGTGGAAATTGTTTTCAGTTTGTTTACATACCTCATTATTAGGATTTTTGTCTGTTTGCATGGTCTGTTGCCTAGGTTTCCATATGTTACTGCCAACAGTTGAAATTTTATGGCAGCACTTGTTCCCACACACGATATAAAAACTGGTATCAAAGTTTTAACTTTCCTGGAGCAGAAGGTAAACTTCAGCTTTTTAATTAACGTTTATCAAAAGGCTGCCCTGAAGATAAATTCTAGCAGCTGACTTTGCCTGAGCTGTTGTAGAGAGGCATTCAAAAATGTGAAATGTGATCTGATTTGAAAATTATGCTTCTGCAGGAGAAAAAAAATATGATAATATTAATGATAACATTAAGCAGGCACTGTCAAAATGGCCCTATTTTGTTAATCTGAAGTGATATAACCAGGAACTCACTCTTGAACTTTCTCAGGGAGGGCAAAAAATCTTAAACACGTGTTCCATGTATGCTTTTCTACAAGGAGAACTTCCCAGACTATTCTGTTGCCCAGTCAAAGTTCCATATACTTTTTTTCTCTGAAAGGAAGTGATATAAATTTCAGAGGGAAAATGTATGCGGAAGAAACAGAACTTTTGGTGTGAGGAATTTTGTTTCTCCTAGAGATTCAGCAGACCAGTAAAGAAGATGCTCAACCTAATGCAGGAGTGTTATTTATGCAGTGCAGGTCGCACTAGCAACAGCAAGCTTGCTCACTGTCTTCTGTAGATGTATGCCTTCTAGGGAGTGCCATCATCAGCTGTAGCAACCACAGAAATTACTCAGTAGGGAGTGCATGTGTCTGCCTCAGATCCTGCACTGGAGGACTCCTTTCCTGTCCATATGGGATTGCCAGCTGCTGTTTGTCACACATTTCCTCAATGCCAAAGAGAAGGTGTTAAATGCCAAGAGATCTGTGCAAAGATACGGAACATTTTGGTAGCTGCCTGCCTCCAGTCTGCCCGTGACCTACATAATTGCAGATCTCTTCACTATACAATTATTTTTCATAGAATCATGGAAACTTAGAATGGTTTGAGTGAAAGGGACCTCAAAGATCATCTAGTTTCAATCCCCCTGCTGTAGGCAGGGGCACCTCCCTCTAGACCAAGTTGCTCAGAGTCCCATCCAGCCTGGCTTTGAATGTTTCCAGGGAGGGGGCATCCACAACCTCTCTGGGTAGCCTGTTACAGTGTCTCACCACCCTCTCAGTAAGGAATTTCTTCCTGATATCTAGTCTAAAACTACTCTCTTCCAGTTTAAAGTGATTTACCCTTATCCTGATGCTACCTGCCCTTATAAAAAGTCCTTCCCCAGCTTTCTTATAGGCCCCCTTCAGATGCTGGAAGTTTCCTCAGGGCCTTTTCTTTTCTGGGCTGAAGAGCCCCAGCTTTCATAGTGCTCCAGCCCTCTGATCGTCTTTGTGGCACTCATCTGGGCTTGCTCCAGTAGATCCATGTCCTTCTTGAATTGGAGGCTCCAGAACTGGACATAGTAGTCCATGTGGGGTCTCATGAGAGCAGAGAAGAGGGCACTCTGGACAACAGCCACAGCTTAATGCAGGAGATAATTCAGCTTGTGCTAATAGTTTCTATTCAGTGGTCCATGGGGCCTTTGGCCATAATTACATGAAATTGTAAGTTAATATCTTTACCATTCCACTCTTGTTATCTGATACAGAATTTAAGCCCTCATGTCTTACTGAAATGTTTATGCAAGGTAATATAAAGAAGTAGTTGCAGTTTTATTCTCTCATGAAGTAGCTGTGTGATGGTTGAGTTATACATTTAGTTCTATTGAGGCACTGCAGGTTTAATTCTCTCCTAATGCTTGGCACAGAAATGAAGAGGAAGATGGCAGGTTTACAATTCCGTGTATGCTTTCCCTACTGGAACCAGTTTGCTTTCTCCTGAAAGAGCAATAGTATGGGGACAGCTGGAAAGCAGAGCTGCCTTCCTCCCTGGAGGATTGTAGAGACACGCAGCATTTAACTCACAGAATCACAAACAACCATGGGTGTTCCTTAAGGCCAGTTTCCTGACTTAATAGTCCTATCCTTTGCTTCTGTGATACAAGGAGTCTGAAGGATAACAAAGAAACTATATTCTTTTCAGATGTAAATATATTGCAGATTCTCATTCTCCTTTCCAAAGCAGATGTTGAAAATCCTATGAAAATAAATTCAGGTGTAAAAGGAAATAGAGCACTTTTAAAAGCAAGGAAGTAGTTCATGTATATGAATATCCCAGGGTGTGTGAGGATGTGTCTGCCAGGGGGGAGCATGTGTGGGGGTAATCTCAGCTTTTGAGGTTTGAAGAAGGAGCAGCAGCAGAGGGAGTTACTCCCTTTGTGTGTGGAAGTAGGTCTTTTCTCTCTATCTACCATAAAGGGGAGTGAGCACAGTGTAAGGAAGTTGCACTCATAATGTGTTGACAAATATTTCTTGTATGTGAGTTGTGGGCAAGCTGTCAATACTATTTAGGCATACAGCTTGGAGTAGTGACTGGAAAAGACAGTTCTACAACTTCTCTTTTGAGAGATGGCCTGCAGTAGGTATCTTCATATACATGAAATTTGAATGTGAAATGAAGATTAATGGACTGAGACTAATCATTTATTAACATTAAATAAGGAGTAAATTACCTTCACAGTCTCCAAGATGTCTGTTATTACTTCTTGGGCAAGTACAACTGCAATTTTTTTCAGTAAACAGTGAGCATTCTCTGCAGACAGTAAATTTCTGACTCTGCAGGGCAACAGGCAAAACCTCTTTCTTTTTTGGGATCAGATGCTGGGATAGTTCGAGACTTGGAAATCTGTTTCTTGACACCAGAAACAAAGCAGTGAGTCACTGTCAGTGACCAGCCAGACACACCAGAGTTCCATCCGGCGTTGTCAAGTGCAGAAGGCAATGTATTGGAGCACTTGCATGTAACAGACACTAGCTCTTGGCTTCACTTTCCCCCAACAGTCTGCATGTTTGCAGAGAATACTTCTCCAGTACTGAATTCACTGTTCCTGGGGAGACTGTAAAAATACAGAAAGTACGTTAGGACTAGTGATGACTGTGTCCATTTACAGTTCATGAAGTTTTCTAACACCTTCAAACATTCCAGCCTGTGCCTTGTCTCAGATAACTTCTGAACTATGTTTTATGGCAATTGGAACACTCAGAAACCACCTTTCTGAAGAAAAACTGCACTATGAGCCATTTTTAAAAAGGCCACACAAAACTTGGTACATCAACCAAAGTTATTTCTGCAGTTTGTTATCTACGTAATTTATTTTGTTTCGTAATGCATACAGAGCACACGGTGATAAATTGGGCTCATCTGTTGGTACAGTTGATACCACAACCAGCTCAACAAGGCCTCCAGGCTGAAAAATGGATGAGACAGAGGGCACAGGGGAAGTATCTAAATATGCTTGTTTTGCGCTTAGTTCTTCCCCAGCTGTCCATCTGTAACAGCTGTCAGGTTCCAACACCAGACTGGGAAGACAGAGGGTCAAATGTACTGGAGTCATTTGAGGTTTTATTATGTTTTGAGCAATGAACTGGGGCACACACTTGCAAGAGAACTGCTCCCTGTGGGTAGTGTTCAGTGCCCAGTAAGGTTTGGCAGCGCGAGTATACTAAGGTAAGTTCATCTGAATGGAGCTGTATGGATCACCTCAACTTTGTTAATGCCTGCGTGATCACCCAAGGATGTCCAATATGAAAAGTAGGTAGAATTTAGTTATTATTAGCTATTAAGTAGGCTTAATAGCTTTAATAGTCAGACAGGGGTAAAGAAAAATAAAATGACCCATAAAATTTGCTAGTTTGGAAAGTCTGCTTACTTTGGCAGTGAAATAGGAGTCAGTGAGGATATTGTGAAGGAAGTGGTCTCATGAATTGGCAGAGTAAGACTGATAGATCTTTTCCACTGACCACTATGTATCTCAGGTGTTATAAATGTGTGTTTCAGCTCAAACAACATATGATAAATACTGTTGCAAGCACATGCTTTAGGATAATTAGTACTGGATAGTCTTGGAGTGAAGTTGATGTAAGTCCATGCAAAAATTCATCAGAAATTTCAACATATCCCTTCTAAAGTTATCTGGAAACAAAGGAAAATATTTTGGGCCTCTGTCAAGAATAAAGGCTGAGCATCTGCAATGACAGGTGTCCCTCAGCAGCTGGGGAAGTGTATGAAGAATATGCCTGGAAGAATTTGCTCATGTGTCATTGCTGCATGAGAGGAAGCACAAGGGACACCATGGTGTGACAGGTGCGTGTAGAGTGGAGGGGCCCACACAGATGTCACAGCCTTGTGTTTATTCTAGGTGATGTCTGATGTGCTGAGAGGAACTCAGATACGAGGTGATTTATGAGTTGGATTCAGTACCAGTGAAGAATTTGGTTGGCTGTGTAAGTGTTGAAAACCTCTGTTGGTCAGCAGTAAGATACCTTGTGGAAAGCAGAACACCGGTGCTCTTCCTGTCTCCTAAATTCATAAATGTTCATTGGCATCCATTTCTTCCTCAGACTAAGGCCTGCACAAGAGAGAGTCTTTTGATTTTGTTACCAGGTGAATATTACAGATGTGATTCTGGGTATTTCAGATGGTTCACTGAGTGCCAAAGCTCCATGACTGAGTCTCTTTCTAGTGGTATCAGAGACTTGCAACTACATGGGCAGAGAAGAGGGAGCCATAGTGCACCAGCCTCTCTCACAGATGGTCACAGCATCCTGTAAAATACTTAGGGATCTTTTGGACTTTGAGACCAGCAGGGAATATATGATTATATACAGTCCCTGTGAAATTTAGAGTTGTTCTGGGGTTCACAATACATCCAAGTCTCTGGGAAAAAAAAAAACAAAAAACAACCAAACCCAAAACGTGGCAAGTTTTCAGTCTTGATGTGTAGTGATTCGTATTTTTAAAATCATCTCCTCAACAAAAAGGAAGAGGGTAATTCTTGAAGAATTAAAATCAAAGGTTGCAGTAGCCTTGATTGAATTCCAGGCTTTTTGGGCTGTGAAGTCCACCTCCAGTTTTTTTCCAGTTTTAACAGTAGCTGTATCAGAGTACTTGGCCAGAAGCTGTTACTCATGTTCTTGGAAAAGAGCTCCCTTGCAGAAGTAGGGTTGTGATCAGAACCCCTGTGTTCAGGTTCCGATAGGTGTAATCTACCGTACAGCATGGATATGAATCTTCTGATGCAGGGTGCATATATCTGTATGAAAAATCCATTGATAAACATCTCTGGGCATAGGGGATTTGATACATAATGAATGTAATTGTACAGCGGGTTATATTTAAAGTTCAAGTGGCAAATGTAGATGTCAGGATTAACTGTACATCTGGTGTCCATTCCCGTAAAATGTGCCTGAGATATTTTAGAGATAACAATTATTTAACCTGAGGCTGTTTTGATAAACTCTTGAAAATCCTTGTTCTTTTTTTTTTTTTTCTTGTGTGTGTGTATGTATGTGTGGATTTTGGCTGTCTGTCTTCACAACTCCTCAGTTGCTACCAGCTATCTGTCAGACAGGAACTGTGTACAGGATGGCAGGCATAGAGGCCTCCCTCATAAACCAGTGCCCCAAATGCTGATCTTTGAAGTGAAAGAACTGCTGGATACCGTTTGTAGAGCTCCAGGAAATATTAGCCATTGTCATGGAGTTAGTTATGCTCAGCATCAATGAATGTGTCCCTTGCAGGTTTTGTAGTTGCAGATGCTGAATCTTCACTGTTACATGCTCCTGGTCCAGGATGAAGCTTGCTGGGACAGAAAATGAGTCACTGTGGTTGCTTTCTCACTTAGAGTGGATTACTCGAGAGTAGCCACTGAGTAAACATGGCGGCAACTAAGGGGCTGCCACACAGCAGCAGCTGTTAATAAACAAAACAAGAGCCAGTCACTGTCAGCAGCTTTTACAAAGCAGTGATGTGACTAGGCAGGCTTCTACCAAGTTACAGTTTGCACCCATCAGGATCTGATTAGCTCACCGTTAAGCAATTTCTGTAGCCACCTGTTTTGAGGCCTGGATCTAAACACACACCTGGTTTGTTAGTGTTTCTATGTGTGTTCTGTGATGTGAGATCAGTGATCTGTCCACTAATGTTATCCTAATGATCCTGGAATAAATAAAATTTGAAATTTACAGAAAGCAGGAAACTGCATTCAGAATTTTTTGAAGGCAGTAAAACTAAACAAATATTCCAAATATTTCAAAACCAAATAATATTTCAGTCTTTGCAAGACTTAATCCCCAGCTGAACATCAAAGTAAATGCAGTTTGTCTAGGCCTATCACATTCATGAATTTTCTTGTAGGGAAAAGACTTGTGAGCAGAGGATATGTTTTCCTTATTGATGTAGCTGAGAGACAAGTATTTAGGCAGATGAGCTATTTTTTGTAGCGCAGTAGGCCAAGTGATTTGGCAGATGTGGAGAAAACATCTCTGTAGAAAAGCTTTGCTTTTGTAATCTCTTACAGAGCACATCACTGTGGTTTGTAGAAGCACTCCGGGAGGGTTCCAGTTGGGGTTTTTCCGTTCCCCAGGGGTTGTGATGCAACCTTCCCAGGACCCCAGTGCATGTTTCAGCCCTGCACCCAAGCCAAGTCAGCCTGGGCAGGCTGTCAATCTGCTCTCCTGTAGGCCCCAGCCTCGAGGCTCTCTTGTTCTCGTTTGTTTTGGGCCACTGCTGTTGTGCTATTGCTTGCTTTGTGGGATAGGGACCAACAACTTGGCTTGAGTTGCAAGTCTTCTGGCTTCATCTTAAGAAAAAAAAAGTCACTGTTGCATGCACGAGGGATTGGCTGTTTGGTTGTGGGCAGGCTGAGAGCTGGTCAGAGCAGAATGTGGAACAGAGCTAGTGACATACCATGGGCATCTCCAGCACACTCACAATGAACATCAGCAATGTTAATAAGCAGCATAATTTTAGGGAACACTGTAGGACTGAGTTTTTACCTTGTTTTATTGAAGGAAGGCAGCCCTGCGCTGGTGAAAGAGCTGCTGGAGTACTTTGCGCTGGTAATTGATAGGGGAAACAGATGGAGCTCGTAACAAGAAATGAATTCTGTATACACATGCATGCCTGTTGGTTTTCTATTTTCCATAGTTCTTTTTTATATTCCTTGTCTACTGAAAACAATAGAACCTGATTTAAGGAGCCAAAGACTACAGAAAAGTATCTTCTAAAATACTTATTTGCAGTTCAGAAATCCACAGCAGAGCATTCTGTGTCTCCAAATCTTGCCTGTTTTCTGCTCAAGTGTCCACAGAATCACAGAATCACAGATATGGCCTTTTGAAAGAGCTCTTGCAAGTAAAATCGAAGATACCAGACAGGAGTCTGGGATCCTTTATGTCAGCAGGTAAAGAGTTGTTGAAGTGATATAATGAACAGAATGAAAAGGGGATGTGAGAGGTTTGAACAACTGCTTGCTGGAGCAGGTGGTTAGTCTGCAAGTCCACGTAGTTGTGTTTGGAACAAGCAGAAAGAAAACTTGAAAAGTACATAAAAATCAGTGAGGTCATTGTGAATGAAAACAAGCCCACAAGGCTGTGCTTGGAACAAATGGAAAATCTAGTGTAATTGGTGCATGATGTCAGGATCTTCGCAGGGAGAGCAGGGAGATAACCCAGCTGCAGCCAAAAGCTCGTACATTTAAAGCATCCCCAGTGAGACTCCTGTAGTGGAGCAACTCCTCCAAATCAAAAACATAAAACAGCAGCAGAAGCTGAACCCCTGCCAGGCGTTTGCAGGCACGCCAGTGGATCAAGGCAAGAAGGCACTGCCAGTATGGTAGTAGCTGTGACCACGTGCCAGAGATACAGAGAGCTGCAGGATATTGTGTTACTTTGACAGTTTTTGACAGGCTCACTAACAGCTGTCTTTCTGCATTTTCTGGGGAAGCAAAGGAGAATGCAGTGGGTGGGGCTAGTAGTTGATCCAAGGCCTCCATGTAGGAGTGGTGTTGGTAACAAGCCTTTGAGAGCTTTTTTCCCCTGACCCAGTTGGTATCCCTGACCACCGAAGGCCCCAAGTGATAGCTCACACTTTTGGGAGAGAGACTTGGTTTGTAAAGCCTGAAGGTGCCAGGAGCATCTCCTGCTCACAAGGCTGTCACTGCAGCAGAGGAAGGTTCATGACTGCTTGAAAGAGTTACCTGTATGCTTATCGCCCACAACTGTGTGCTGTTTTGTAAAATACTTTTTGTTTTGACTTAATATTGCTCAGCTATGTGGAAGTTGCTTGGAAGCCCAGCTGTTCTTCCTGAAAAAGTGGAATAGTATTGAGGTGAATTTAGGGAGATCTTCATTTACCCTCCTCAGTGGGTGGTAAATGGACTTCTGGTGACCAGAAAGGACCATGAGCTTTTGCTGTAGGCTTGAGTTGCCTCTGTGAACACACAGGAGTTGGTCACAGACAACAGCAGGGCATGAGTACAGCCAACGTTGTCCGCTTTTGTGTCTCTTTTCCTCAGCTGCTTTCCCAGAGCTGCTTTTAAGATACCACAGAAGAGACAGGAAGATTTAAAGACCAAAAGATTTTTTCTTATGACAACACAATTGGTCCCAGTGGATGCTGTGCATTTCTTCTGCACTGAATCTAACAGTTTGCCATAAACAAGCTCCACCATGGCTTAGCAGGAATGGAAAGACCAGGTATGTGCTGCTATGTCAAGCAGATTTAACCATGGACATTTCAGGCATCAGGGACTGAGCTGCTACGTTCATGAATGTGGGCTAGACTTAGCTGCTCAGCCCAGTGCACGCTGTGCTTTCGTCTGTCTGTACAGGCCAGAAATTGCTGCCATAAGTCCCCTGGGGATCAGGGGGAAGTAGTCAACTGACACTGCTGCTGCTCTGCCTCATCTGACAGCTGCGGCTGGCAAGGGGGATATGAAGCAGATGGGCAGACATCCTCTTCTTTCTCCCTCTCCTCTTCCTCCTCTTTCCTTCCTCTGCTCTTTTTGGCTGATAGTGCTGTGAGACACTGCTTTTTGCTGCTGCTGGGGATATGCTGCTGTGGAGGCCTTGCCCAGGGGTTCTGCTCTTGTGACAGACCGTGCTTTCTGGAGCTTGATGTATGGTGGCACCCTGACCAGAGCTTTTGTATGCTTGAATGGTTTGGAGGTTTATTTGACTTTCTTCACTGAATTGTAGAGGAAAAGTTTTTCTTCATATTGAAGTCACTTGCTCATGCAATTTTTTGCTTTCCCAAGATACTACCTAAAAGAATTTCAAAATTCTGCTCTTCCTCTTCCTCCTAAAAAGCCATACCAAAATGTATTGTAACTATTCTGGGAAGAAGAATATTCTCTGGAAAAAACTCAGCTGTTCCAAGTTAAAGCAAATTTAACAATGATGCACATGCTCCTCCATCTTTTCAGATAGCTGACAACAAATCAGCAGAAAGTGCTACATTAGTTAAAAAAAATTCCTTTTCTCTGGAAAGAAACTGTACCAAAAGCAGAGTGCTGAATGTGAAGTTTTGGTTTCCAGTTTCCACAAGCCTTCACCTTTTCAGCCAACATCTTGCTCAAATATATAGGAGAATTTGCGTGTTCCTAACTCAAACTTTGAACCTTCGTCTAAGCATAATCTGCTCTCAGGGATAGCCTCCAACTACAGACTCAGTTTGCAAAATGACCATTGGTATTAGTAGTATTTTTATCATTAGTGTTTTTAACCAACTTTAACCTGCTGGTGGTGTAAGAATGAATTGTTTTGCTTCTGCTTCTGCTTCTGCTGCTGCTGCTTCTTTTTTTTTTTTATACCAGTAGAATATTTTCTCATTCTATATAGAAATCCAAACATAACTGGCATTTCTTTTAAATTTTGCCTATAAATAAATGAGTGACTAATGTAAATTCCCAATCCTTTTCTACTTCATATATCCTTGCTAATGTTTCTTTTGGAACTAGCTATTTATATACATTTTTCTTGTAAAGCTGCACTGTTGCTGAGCTGAGCAAACAGCTGTGACAGATATAAAGCCCCCTGAAGGGTGTAATGTCTGTGGTTGTTTCCAAATGTTTACAGGCTAAATACATCAGTAAAAAGCTAGCTAGTTATTTTAGTTATCCCAATTGTTTGTTTTGATATATGTATGTATATTTTCAGTTTCTTAATGGAATGTGGTTTAGCTTATTAGCCTGGGTCTGGCATTGTTCCTTGTTTGTGTTATTTACAGGGAGATCAATTGCTGTCATTCCCTTACAGTACTAGGGAAAAAGCAGAAAAGGCAGTGCTGCTGGTTCCCTAAAAACCGTTGTTGTAATCACTGCTGACTGATACATAGATTTCTATTTAGTAAGTAAATGATACTAATGAGAAGGTTAAATATTGACTAGGAAAATATGAATGAATGGCTCTGTAAGGAACTGCTTATTAGAAAAGCAAGGTCGGAGATGTGCGCTGAGGAGGATTTTAAAGGCTTCGTTTTGTAAGTACTGCCACGGTGCACCTTTGCATTGAGTTTGGATTGGTTTGCAACATTGAGACCTAAGTTACCCAGGGCTTAAGATTTCACTAAGCAGTGCAGGAAGGAGAACATGCTTGGTCCTGTTCAGAGTTTGATTCAGCTGTCAGGAAGAAAGCAGTGAGGGTACACGTTAGGTGAAAAGTTATTTCAGAAACCTGGGTTGAGAAGTCTGTTACTTTCCAGCTGATGCAGTGAGTGCTCAGTAAGAGAAATACATCTGAGGCTCCCCTTTCTCCCATCTCTTCCCCTAGCTGCATTTACCAACGCCAGGAGACTGCTGACTGCCAGCACTTACAGGTAGTTAACTGTCCCTGGTGCTGCATTCACCTGTAAGGAAGCTTGCCTGGTGTCTTCACCATAGCAGCAAAAAAACATGCCCTTCCCTAAAAAGGGAAAGAATGTGCATATTTCTTTATTTACATACTCAGTTATGCTGGTGAGGGCTACATCTATCTCCTCGTTAAGTAATTGACAGAAATTGCAAGAAATTGTGCATTTGTATTCCTGCATCATCAGACTTTTACCAGCATTTTGTGTAATTCTGGTGATTTTCACGAGTAGCTCTCTTCTGACACTTCTGGAGTGACTTGTATTAAGTGCTTTTGGTGGTTGGAAGGAAGAGGAGTTTAAGAAATAAAACAGCCTGGTATAGCATGCTCCAAAAAGAAGATGCATGTTGCATTTTAAGTATGAAATTTCTGGGTACAACAGCGTGCATTCATCCACTTCTTCATGGACTACTGAATATTCTTCTGTTACTCCCACAAACAAGTGTGGAAATTTGTCTGTTTCTTTACTCCAAGGAACCCTCTCTTTGCATTAATTTGCTCTCACAATCGCTCTGTGTCAGTCCTTGAGTTCTGCATTGTGAGACTTTCCTTTCTGCAGCAGTAGCATGTCATTGCTATTATTGAGATACAGTTTAGTATAAAGGCCATTTAGTCAATGCTTGCATTCATTTGGAAGAAGTTTAACATTGGCATTTTCTATGCTTGATTCTGCAACTTGCCAGGCTCCGTGATCCTGATTAGCAAAGCATTTGAATGTACATATAAAACTATCAGTGATCCCATTGATTTCAGTCAAGTCAGTCACGTATTTAACTTTCCAGAACAGGCTAAAATGTTTATTAAATTGGGGTGAGAGCACTTATTTTCTGTAGACTGTAGCAGTTAAGTCAAATTAATCTTTAAAAAGAAAAGAACTAGGAGACCTCAGTTATAAAGAATGTTCATAATCTTTTCTTTCGTGTCTGCGGGGATTCGGACCAATCCTGTCCAGAAACTCTGAAGAGGTTTTCTTCCTTTTTTAAATGACTTCTTCTGTACAATTACTTTAGTCTACTTATAATTAAGTCTTAAAGCCAGGCAGCCATTTGAACCTCACAGCTGGTTATTTGAGGTCTTCATGTGGATGGGTGTTCCTTTGTCAGTGCTAATTTATTTGGAAAAAAGGGGAATGTTATAAGAATATTCTGGTGTTTTTTTGTTTTTTTCTTCTTTTTTTTTTTTTTTCCTGTGGGATTTCTCATGAAGTCTAGACAAAAATAGGGTTGAAATCTAAACTGAAATTTCCAGGCACAGATTCTGAATTGTAGGTTTCTTTTTAACCAAGATGTTCCAAATTCAGACTAGCTCAAAAACAGTTTCTATTTCTGAACTGGATATCACCGCTTAAATAAACTAAGAACAAATATTATTTGAGGAAGATCTGACTTCTGATAGAGCCTGTTAATATCCCTCTGTCTTCCATGCTTGTGAAAAGGTGTGCACTCCCTGGAATAGGTCACACAAGAAATGAATGCTGTGCAAACTGATGGAATAGCTGTATGCTGGTGGATGTTCTCTGTACTCACATTGTAGGTGGTAGCAGTATTTGGCAGGCATATTTATATGCACATTTCTTCATTTATTTTTCTTTGCTATGCTGCTGTAGAAGCAAGTTACTTAGAGTTTACCGGTGACTTTGTCTATTCCACCAGGAATCTGAATCCTAGCAAATAGAAGGACAATTAAAGTAAGAGGAAAAAAAATTCAACTCCCTAGAAGTGAAACAAAGTACAGCTTTTCCGTGTCCACACGTCCCTTATGCTGCTTAGGGCTGATTCTACCCTGTAAGAATGGACAGTATAATTGGGTTAGGTAGTTTTCTGTACAGTATCCTTCAGGGATAGAGGGAGGGTATGAAGTGGTAGGTTGTAACATGCGCTGCCCAGGGGAACAGTTGTTGTCAGAGCTGCGGTCTGCTTATGACATCTTTCCAGAGGCACTGAGGAGAGGGTTTCAGGACCTACATAGACCAGATCTGTGCCTGTAGTTTGCCTTATGAGGTGGTGACTGTCCATCTGTGTGTTTTTTTCACAGTAGAAAGAATACTTGTGAATGTGAGAGGGCGATAGGAGAGCATCTAAGAATCAGCTCAGGGTGGTTCAGTTAAGTTGGGGGGTTCAGGCCAAACTTGGGAGAAGAGAGTTTGCCACAAAGGCAAACAGTACAAATATCATCACTATGATTCTTGGTGTGTCCACCCTAAGCAAGTGCTTACACATGTAGAAACTGAGAATGGCCTCTCTGGTTGAGTAAAATGAGACTGAAGAAGAAATATACACTTGATGGAAGGAAGGTAGGTGTGATACTCTGTTTTGTGAAGGACTGACATGACACAATCCTCAAGTGCTCTTGCAGCTCTTGCATGCAGTCTGGCTATTGAGAACTGGTACCAGTTCTTATCTGTCTGATACTCGTGGCTGACAGGTTAGGAGAATCATTTTCCAAATAATATTTCAACCACGGCTGTGTTAGCTTGCTTTTTATTTGTTTGTCTCTTGAAATTCTGTTTCTCTGTCTGTTTCACTTGTTTCTGGCATTCAGTTCCAGCTTTTTGTGATTCCTGTATGCCAGTATGCACTCCTGACCTTGATTTTGATGTGTTAGTGAACTCTATTAAGACCAGGCATCTGTTCCATGGTGATTTATTGTTGCCTCCTTTTTTTACATGTTGTTTCTTTGGTATTTTTTTGTTCTCCTTATGCTTTCTTAACTTTTCATCACTGTTCCTTTCATTTATTGTTTTTTTTGTTCTTTTTTTTTTTTTTTTTTTTTAGTGAATGTTTTTNTTTTTTTTTTTTTTTGAAGTGAAGCTGATGTTTTAGGTCGTGCTTCTAAAATATCAGTCTGGAGATTAATTTTGATAGTCCCACTCCATTGACATTACTGATACTTTTAAATGTAGCACCACACTTAGCATTGTTTCTTAATCAGTGTATTTGCACCTGTTAGTACTTCTTAAGTGTCTTTTGATTTTCTTCTTCGAAATCAGGGATTCTTTACAAGATTATTGCTTTTAAATATCAAATAGAAAAACAAAGTGAGAAAAATTTGGTCTGTAAATCTAACTAAACATTCCTGCAATGTTATCCTGTGTAGATTATCTTTTTAATCAAATTGTTTGTCTACAGCTACTGATTTTGGATGACAGTATTTAATTAAGAAATCTGATATGTGTCTGGTTTTATTTCTAGGACATTACATTTCTGTGGACACATCTTATGAGGGTGAGAGGGCTGTGCTTTTCAGTCCTGACCTATATTCTGAAGAGTGGAGCTGCATCAGACTGATTTATCAGATATCAACAGCTTCAGTGACTTCATTGGATCCTGCCAGGCTTAACTTGTACTTGAGGAAGGAAGGAGAGAGCTTTGATAGTTTGCTGTGGTCAGCCAAGGAGCCTTCAGATAGTTGGCTCATAGCTAGTTTAGATTTAACAAACAGCACAAAGAAGTACAAGGTAAGCACGGTTTTCAAAGATAACCACCACAGGCTTTATTGTGTACACATTGGGGTGGATGAATTGCTTTTCAAACATTTCCACTCTTGGTCTTATTCTTCCTATTCTTGTTCCACGGAATGTGTGGTTTTCAGTGTACTCTTCCTAGATGGAACAGAGATGCACTCCATCATGCTGAGATGCTTTGTACTTATTCTAAGGCATCTGGATGTGAGCTAGCAATGTGTGAGTCACTTACCCTCTTCTATACATAAAATCGCTGAGTAATACTGTTTTGAGTCCGGCATTAAGTGCTTTTCCAAGCAAAGGCATTGTGGGCTCACTGGAAAGCACAGCTGACTGAGCCACAGCAGCATGGATGCCACATTTCATGGTAGTTCAACACAGCTGCTGTTGTCCTGTGGCAGGTATGTGACCTCCCGGATACTAGGTCTGCCAGTGTGCTCTCTTTCCTGTCCTGTGCCATTCTGGAAGAGGTAAAGGTCGAAAGCTTAGAGGAGGAGAGTATATCTACCCAAACCCTATTATACTCTGTCACAGTAACTGTCACAGCCAGTGCTGAGGAATATATTTACATTCCTTTTTGCATTGAATGAAGTGCATGCTATTTTGGCCTTGTCTCATTGTCTTTCAGTGTACTTTTTTTTTTTTCCTTCAAAGAAGGGCATTAACTTTGTCTTTAGTGCATTCTAACAAGCCTTTCAGCAAAAGTACCTCTCCTGACTGAATGAGTGATATTTTCCTACATAGGTTATTTCACCCATTTATCTGGTTTAAATGTCCAGGGTTGAAATGGGCATTCTGGTGCTCTAAAATCTACAATATGGTTTATGTTGTGCAGATTGTACTGGAAGCTGAAATGGGACAAGATAAATCTGCCAGTATAGCAGTTTTTGAAATTAAAATAACTCCTGGATATTGTATTGGTGAGTACTCTCCGCTCAGTTCCTGTTTTCTCTGAATAGAAGAAAATGTCTTGCTGGCTGTTTTAAAACTTGAATTAAAGGTTTCAATTTAGAAAAGAAAACAGTAGTTTTTATCCTGTTGAAAAGTTGAATATGACTGTCTGTCATATTCAGTGTACATATTTCATTGGTTTTATTTTAAGACTGTGGACACTAATATGTGTTTGTATTTACTCATCTCTCTAGTAATATAAACATTTCGCATACAGTGATTCATTCTGTTCTTGAGCTGCTTATTGTTTGAGCAGGACCAAATGTTATGTTTTTACAATACTAGACTTCTGCAAACATTAGACTTAACAGCTGTGATATTATTTTCATTGTCTGCCACCCCATGTTTCTTTACAAAGGCATGCTGCTGACTGTAGAGTAAAAGATGTGATATTTACACTGATTGTTATTTTCTCACGAAATTTGCCCAAAACTTCCATATTCAAAAATTTCAGTGCCTGAGAGGCCAAAAGTCCTTTCAGTTTCTGGGGAGCTCTGATTGAGTCCAGCTGAACTGTTAAAAATTTGTTGGATCTGCAAAGGAAATAAAGCAATCTTGTCACTGCTATGAAATACTATTTCTGTCCTACTTCCAGCCATCCTTGCTTTACAAATGAGATTTCTACTTTGGCTCTTCAGTAAGTACTAGAAGATGGAATATTTGAAATATGTTTTATTTGGTTCTAAATTACAGCAGCTGTGTGTTACCAAACAATGAACTGAGAGGTTGGACTGAACAAGATGAAAATGTGTGCTTTACAGCAGTGATCAAGAATTGTCACTGTTTGCTTCTTTTTATTATGAACTGATGTGTCCATTTTTATAAATGTAGATGTTCTGTGCACTGCTGTATATAAACCAGCCAGTGCTTAGCAATGGCATTTATTCTAGCTTCTATAAAGAAAATATGTGCATTGCAATGGTGTTTGCAATTGCAGAATGTGACTTTGAAGAAAATCATCTTTGTGGCTTTGTGAACCGCTGGAACCCCAATGTGAACTGGTTTGTTGGAGGTGGAAACATTCGCAATTCCCAGTCTATCCTTCCCAAAGACCACACACTTAACAGTGAATTGGGTAAGCAACGAATGTAAAACAGAAGTACAGATGAAAAGTTGAATCTCTAACCCTTGTGTGTCTCATATACTGCAAATTATATATATATATATAATTTCTTTTTTTTTCTTGGAATTGAGTGCAGGAAGAATGATTGACAAAAGAGTGGATATCTTAATATTTGATGTAGTGTTGTGTGAAATACTGCTGTAGATGAGACATGGGGAATCCAGCTTGCTGCAGTGCACTGTGCGCCTCAAACAACGTTGGGTTTTTGTTAATACAAGGAATTATATCATGAAAAGTGGGGCTGATACTTTTTCCTTAACTCATGCCGCTGTGCCTTTGTATTTTATTTCACAATTGTATGAGTTGAGTACATAGTATCAGTCCAGCTCTGCATAACTCTGCTTAAATAGTAGGAAAAATTTTCATGGAAGTTGAACTTACCAAAACTTCAACCATGGTACACATGGACCTTCTACGTATTAAAAGGCACTGTATGGAATTGCCAAAGCTGGCAGCTGGGAGAGATGTATTTTCCTGTAGCCACTCTATTTCTTTTTCACACAAACTCTCACTGCTGACTGTTAAAAGAGAAGATCTCAAGAATCTAAAATTTGTGTAGAAGCCTTCTTTTTGCAAGAAGTGTGTCATGGGGATAAACCAAGCATTTGCCAGGGAAATTTTGATTGAGATACGAAATGTGGTAACGCTACAGAAGAAAATGGAGCATCTCAGGCAGATACCACTGAAGAGTCACCAATCCTCTGACCATGGGCAGGCTGGAGGAAAGCCACAACCAAGACAGCCCTTTCTCCTTTGTTCATTTGAATGAAGCGAGAACTGAAATTTCCAGGGCTGGGAACAGTGTTAACTAATTAATAGGCTGTTGTGGTGTAGGTAACAAAAAGGCAGAAACCTAATAGCACAGTTTGCTATGTCCGTACTGAAGCATTCTATCAGTTTAGCACTTCGTTTTCCTTAAATTTTCTACCTGTCAAATACTGTTTTTAAATTTATCAACCAGTATTGTATGATGCTATGTTCCTAGGGGCGTAGAAAGGAAAATATTGTATTTGTATGGCATTTTTGTAAACATCCATGTGTCCTGCTTAAATCAAGATAGATTTCCTAAAATCACAGTTTGAGATTCTATACACTGAGAATCTGTGCACACACCATGTTGGCTGTTTTGAGTAAGGGATTTTACTCATCTGTGTATATATATATATATGTATATGTGCTTGTGTTTCACAATCTCTCTGTTAATGAATCTCTCAGAAAAAATATATTTTTAAGGATTTTGAAACGATAAAACATTTAAAAACCAGGCCTTAGGTAGGCCAAGTAGCTTTATACAGAGAGAGGAATGTGTAGAATTACAGGCTGTTTGTGAATTCATTACATTAAATGATCTGCTGAGCAGAACAAGTGAGTCTTGTTCATTTACTTAGTTTAGCTCAGTAGATGTTGCACTTGGATAAAGATTAAATACTGTACCAAACGTTTGGGAGCATTAGCGTTTACTCAAACTACTTTGGGTCGTACAGAGGAAGAAACAAGAAAAAAAAATCTTGGAGTTACTGATGTTTACTCAGAACTAACTGTTGTTTTCCAAGCAGTACAGATATATACCTAGTCCTTGCTCTCCTCTTTATACTTATTTTAAATGGTATCCTTTCAAATGTGTCCTTACGCTACGTTTCTTTTATACTTTCAGGTCACTACATGTATGTAGACTCTGTGTATGTCAAACATTTTCAGGAGGTGGCTCAGCTAATCTCACCAAAGACTACGGCTCCGATGTCTGGGTGCTTATCTTTTTATTACCAACTTAAGCAGGAGAGCAGCATTGTTTTTACTCTTTACTTGAGAGATATGAGTGGCTTTTATGAAGAGATCTGGAAAACAGACAGTGCCTTGACTGCAGACTGGGCATTAGCTGAAGTTGACTTTAGTGCACCATACCCAATGGAGGTAAAACAGTCATTCCTGTACATTATTTCTGTATTTTAGTCCCATATTTCTGTCAGCTGATAATCTGTTTTTGAGGAAACTGAGTATCATAACATACCTTCTACCACTGAAGAAAAACTTAACAAAAATATTCTAGATGCTTTTTCTGACTTAGACAATCCTGCAGTTCAGTCTTTCTTTGCTTTCGTGTGACAGAGTCCAAACTTGGGTCCTAACAGTATAATAGCTGTCTGTGGAAACCTGAGTTAATGGCAAGAGTATCAGAAAAAAGTTGAATGGTGTTCCCTAGCGTTTACCTAAAAATAGATACCTTCAAAGATTGAATTAAACAGTGTATTAGATATGCATATTATATGTATAAAATATATAATACACCATAGATTTGTATGTATATATAATAGTAATATATAATGCACAGGTAGGTAGATGACACTAGGATTACAAATAAATCAGCTTTAATTCCACTTGCTTTGACTCTACCAAAGTTGTTTATTAACTCAGTGTAACCGTACAGATTTTCAGGAATTATTAGGGATAAAGTTTATTTTTGTTAATTGGTACATACCTTCATTCTCAGCAATGTCAGTAACCAAACAATCCACTGAAATCGTTGTACTTCAGATAGTATGGGAAAGGAGATGTGATCTGATAGCAAAGTGCACTTCAACACAGAACTATAGAGACAGGAGATAAAACATTTGCTAACAGAATGGACATCAATTCAAAACACCATATCTGACGCTGAGAACAAATGTATAAAACTAATTGGCTGAAATGTTTTAAAGGATCAGAAAAGTGGAGTGGTGAAGCAGTGAAGTGAAGAGAGCTGTAAGATGGAAAAAAACATTCCACAAAGAACTGAAGTTGTATACAAGTTGGAAAAAGACATAAGCTCTGTCAGGCAGAAGTGAATGTGTAGGAATGTCATTTTATCTCAGTAAAATGAGTTACAAAGCCTTTAGCAACACATC
Source organism: Odontophorus gujanensis (assembly GCA_013399175.1). NCBI lineage: Eukaryota > Metazoa > Chordata > Aves > Galliformes > Odontophoridae > Odontophorus > Odontophorus gujanensis. The sequence continues at coordinate 3,013 of VXAB01008709.1, read as the reverse complement.
GGTGTTTGAAAGTGTGTGTTAAGTATCTAGGGTTCCAATCAGGGTGAAATATTAGAAGTGCACAAATACTTCCAATTTGTGAACTTGGAAAGCAAAGAAGTCAAATTTGTCTTTTGCATCTGTATGCACTGTGAGCAATTTGAGAGGAATTCCCACACTGCTGCCTTTCTTTACAAGTCAGAAATTGTCAAACCATCTTAGTATGTCAGTGGGTGTGTAAGTAAAAAAAACAAAACAGTTGAAGCTGAGCAGTTTTCCTGTGTTCAGAACTGCATTCAGAGCTGCCACCCATGGCATCCTACCTGACAGTTCCCTGAATGACTCACAACCTGCTCTGCTGAAGCCCAGGGCCTGTGCTCTGCTATATACCATCGTCCCTCATGCATCTAAGGAACCAGGCTCTGCTTTGTCATGGCCACTATAGCATAACTGGTGGCAAATTCTTTGATGGTCACTTAGGCCTTGGAGTTACTATGGTTAGTTTTGTGAAAACATTACCTCAGTTCTTAATGGCAATCATAAAACCACCTTGAGTGTTGGAAATTATGCAGTAATGAGCAGCAAACCGTAAGATGGATGAATGCACAGGGTGTCTATTGCTGTGGTCAGTTGAGTCCACAGATCCAATCTTTTCAGTTAAAAATGAGTATTACTGGAAATATGGGAAGGAAATGAGGATAAACAAGTTACATGAACAAAATAACAATTCCTGGCCTCGAACTACAAAAAAATAAGACTGAAGTAGAATGTTGTAGAGGTTTATAAAAATCATAAATGACACAGAAAAAGCTTGACTGTTAACTGTTTCTCATACTTTGGTGTTCCAGATTCTTAATTATAAGCTAACAGTTTTAAAATAAACCAAAGGGAGGACATTTTCATACATACCATAACTAAACAGTAGAACTCAATCCCCCAGCATACTAGGGATACCATTATTTTGTCCAGTTCACAAGCTGATTAGACAAATTGAAGGAACAAACAATCCATTAGGAATGCCACGTCAAGGAATAACCAAAAGCTTGTCAGCATCTACAGTTCTTTCTGTAGGTGACCTCTGATGAAAACAAACACTGGGCAAGATGGGCCTCTATTCTGCTTCAGAAATTTTTATGTGATCCAGTATCCTCATTAATTTAGAGATGATTTCATATGAATGAAATTAAACCTTGCTTATATATATATATATTTTCAGTTCCTTCGCAATAATTCTTTTCATCTGGCTAGAGGAAATCTTTCTGGTTTCTTACACAGCTCTCTTAGTTTGAGTCCCATCTGTAGGCAACACATTACAGACAGTGTTATCACAGTGTGGAAGCATTTGTCCATATATCCTTATTTTGTCCCTGGGGCTGTGTAGTGATTCAGGCCTTTTCTCAAAGGTTTCCTGTAAGTTGGTGCTTTGATACTTAAGATACATTTTAACGCACTTCCTGAAGTGTTGTGGACTATTCTCCCCTTACTTGAGGAAATGATGTCCCTTGGGAATGGCAGAATAGCCACAGTGTTTGATTTGTAGTGAACAAAGCAAGTGATAGCTTTTCTAGTTCTTAACTGATTTTTTGAAAGGTAAACTTCCATTCCAGCTGGTTCCAAGACATGGGTTTCAGTGCCTGAGGATGCTTAGAGAAAAGTTAATGCAGTAACAACAATTCATGCAGAGTAATACACGCAGTTTGGTTCTAGCTCTTGATCAAGATAGATTCAGTAATAACTAGGGAGCTTTGGTATCGCAGTCAATAAAGGCTGAATACTGGCTTGCTACGGTATCATTAGATTAGCCTTACTGCATGTTTAAAATTGAGGTTTCATATAGCAGCAGCAGAGTTCTGTTCTTTGATTTCCCCATGACTTTGGATGGGCAGAGATTTGGTGGATGGGTCAGATTTGAATTTATATCATAAATAAGTCATCATAAATAAGTGATGTAATTCAGTTTGTTCCCAAACCTGCAGTGCTGTCTGAGGTGCTGTAGAGTCTGTGTGGTAAATCCAGTCAGAATTCTATAAATGAAGATGTGTACCAAAATTACTGTTGTGTAGATACTAGATGAACAACAAATTATTATTATTTTCAGGTAGTATTTGAAGTTGCTTTCAACAGTGCCAATGGAGGTTATGTTGCCCTTGATGACATTTCTTTCTCTCCGGTTTACTGCAGCAATCAGACAGGTATGAGTTTTATTACTGCCTGCCATCCTTCTTTTCTCCCTTGCTTTGCTTCCTTGAACTGCCCGTGTCAGTCCTTGTAGCGTTTGGTAGTGATGTGCAAATACTGCCTTTTATCTAGCCAATGCCTGTTGGGCTTCTATTTCCCTGCTGACAGGACAGCACTGTAAGGCAGATAAAGACAACGCTGTCCACTTGATGAACTAATCTGGAAACCAGTCCTTAGTTCTTCCTCTCCAGTGACAGTACCTCCAGGTTCTGCAGCCAGTGTGTTGGACTCAGTGCTGGGGGATGTCCTGGGGGTTCCACAGCTGTTATAGGATAAGGAGACAAATGTCGTAGGAATTTCACTTTTACTGATGCAGGGAATATCTTCCTCCATCCACATGCCCTGTGTTGTTCCTCAGAGCCAAAACAGGAGCTATGTCTTCCTGTCTAGGCAGTTACAAGAGGTGTTATTTCCCACAAGGAGTGGCACATCTGTCAGGATGTTACTAGATTTTCACAGCAGCAGAATTCAGCTCACAACTTCTACAGTATGGACATATGAGATCAGTGACTTTGTCTCTTGCAAGTGCAGCCTCTTAACTCAGTCTGTTCTTGTTTTTTATTGCTACTGCTGAACAATTGTCAGAAGCAAATTAGTGGTTTTCCACTGAGCCTATTCGTTCTTTCTGGTCATGAGCTTGAATTTTTGGCTTGTCTTTCTAAGTGATCGAGGAAAAAGAGATTATTGTGCTTTTTTATCACTTGGAGTCTGTTCTGGCTTTACCTGCACTGTTCAGATATCAATAGGAGGCATATTATGACATATTATTAAGTTATATATTTATTATATGTTATAA
>VXAB01008702.1:31198-43190 GCA_013399175.1 Odontophorus gujanensis | reverse complement strand
GGAGGAGGAGGGGACGGCAGTGGGACCGCCCCGGCCGGCTTAGGGCTGGGAGCAGAGCCGAGCACCCCGCTCGGCTGTGTGCGAGGGGAGGTGACCCCGAAAGGGGCGGTGGGTAGGGAGGAGGGACAGGGGAGGAAGGAAGGAAGGAAGGAAGGAAAGAAGGGAGGGGAGGAGAAAATGGGAAGGGAAAATGAAGAGAAAGGGAGTAGGCAAATGAGAAAAAAAGGAGAACGGAAACAAGAAACTGCTCATTCCCGATGCCCCCTATGACCTCTGCTCGCAGCCATACCTCTGTCCCGTTTGCGCTCTGCCCTCTGGGGCAAACAGGACAGCACCGACCTCACATTACCTCCATGGGAAGAAGCAAGTTCCACGCTTCTAATCCCTTTCCTCCCCTGTACGTAACCCCGGATCGTCCCCTCTCAGATGTGGACCATGAAAGTCTGTGAGATTTCCCCAAAACTGCACTCAGCTGCTGTGTTTGGATGGGTGCATACACAGCCCAGGAGGTGTGAGACCACCAGGATGCATCTAAGCTTACGGGAACTGCGTCTGCAGCCTTATCTACCACAATCTGAACGCTTCCTCAAAACACAGATTCCCTTTGAGGTTTCCCACATTCAAAATAGTGTCTTTCTTTTGTCAAGTCCAAAGTGGGCAGGCAGCTCTCCTCCAGCACTCTCCTGGCTTTGACTCTCCCAGGTGAAGCCAATGACAAGTTCCTTCTGTGACAGCTGGGGCCATGGCTCACCTATTGAGCATATAGCAACACCAAATGAGGGGTGTCACCAAATCCAGTCCCGCCACAGAAATAACCCAGGGCACTTCTGCAGGGTTGCCCGTGTTTCTTTTTCTAAAAATAAGTAAATAAATAAATAAAATTAAAATAAAAACAGGGACTGTTCTTGGCTGAAACAGCTGTAGCGATTCTCCTTATTCCAAATCTCTCGGTTAGAACTTGGTTTTAGAATGAGTCAAGTAACAAATCCACATCTTTCTTTTTTTCTGCACTAAACTGAACACCATATGTAAGAAATCAGAGCCTGAGGAGCACTGTGATTGCTTGAACTCAGTTCTGGGCCCGCTCTGGTGACCAAAACATGCTTCTATTTTGAGATGTTACAGCTCTCCTCCCTAAAGTGAGACATGACTCCCTGTCCCTTAAAAAGGAGTTTGCTGATGGAAGCATAGATGGATTTTTCTTGTTCTGGAGAGCCCCAAGCCCATTAAAGCAGCCCAAATCTGTTTGAGATATGGGATGCTCAGCACTGAAAATAGGAGAGACAAAGGCTCCTGGATGGCTCCTACCACTCTGATACTGAATTTCACACATTTCTAAATGTTGATGTAGAGCTGGGCTTAATCTGTTACTCCAACACAGAAACTCGGCTGCAAGTCACCTGTGTTGTACAGCAAAGGAAGGCAGGCCAAAGCAGAAGAGAGAAGCTGTGAGAATTTGCTGGAGCAGGAGTTTGAACATGCATCACCTCCATGTGGATTCAGCAAGCATCTGCCACGCGCATCACTGCATTTGTAATTGGTGCTGGGCAGTACGTACAATCTGAAAATCACACTTGTTTCCTGGTCCAGGGAAAGCTCAGACACTTTTGACCTACACAGTACAAGTAATGACAAAGTTAGCTTTTGCTCCCAGAAATGGCATTCACGTGAGAGCATCATGGCCACCATAAATCTGTCGTCCCTCAGTGCCCATAATAAAAAGCAGCAGAACCTCTGAGCTTGGACATAATATGGTTAGTTATAGTAATACAGATAATATGGTTAAGTCAGGATCTAGCTGTAGGTCCTTGTTCATTGCAGGGGAATTGAACTAGATGGTCTTTGAATGCCCATTCCAACTCAAATGATTCTATTCTACAATTCTATATTTCATAGCATTTAAGAAACTATGATATTAGTTTATTATGTGGTACTATCATGCTTTACAATTATTCTCATCCAAAAATAAAGAATCAGCCAAAGCTGATTAAACTTTCATCAGGAATTAAAAACAGTTCTGAAAAGTTTTTAGCATTTGTGAATTTGCTAGGCTATTGCATTAGGCACTGGAGATACCTGATATACAAACATGATTCCAAGAGTAAGTGTAGAAGTTCAGGTTGGATATCAGGAAACATTTCTTCTCAGAAAGAGTGGTGATACACTGACACAGGCTACCTGGGGAGGTGGTGGAGTCACCATACCTGGAAATGCTCAAGAACGGAGGAGCCATGGCACTGAGGGATATGGTTAGTGGGCATGGTGAGGGTGGACTGATGGTTGGACTAGCAGCCTTTCCAAACAATGATTCTATGCTTCTAAAAGCATAGTTATTTTCCTCCAAATTAGGTGATTTAGCCTTAAGATGTTACATAGCATCCTTGCCACTTACTTTAAAATATGTGTAACCTCCAGGCTCTTGGCTAATGCGTTATGAATTCCTTGCAAGGCATTTCAAATACAGCATTCATGCCCTGCGGAGCCTGCTGGTGTGTGAGGTAGTGAGCAATTATCTCAGCACTAGAACCGCATAGATTATTGCTTCCAATTAAAACATAATGCAGGTTAACCTGACATTCACTGAGATGCTGAGACTGCAGTCAGTTCTCTTAGTATGCTGATTAAAGATTCAAATGTAAAGGCCACATTTCCCAAGGCTAAGGACTGCATCTTGTTTTCAGCCTATAAAATGCACACTAGCTTAGCAGGGAGAGAGCAGAGAAACGTGAGTGGGTGGAGATGACCTCTTGGAGGTGAATAGGAAGATCCAAAAAAGCTTTCAAGAGATTTTCTCAAGTAGTAATGGGGGAGTTTAAAAGATGTTCAGAGAGTGGGTCAAAAAGGAAACCCACTTTATTTAAAACTGCATAGTAAAGTTGTTTACATGACTGCATATTGGAAATTAATCTCATTTTTGGAATTTCTAACAGCTTTTTAACTGTTATTTGTAAACTTTCTGTAGCACGCAAGCTTTTATCCCTAGGTTGTGATTTATCTTCTGAACTAAACAAAGCTGTGGAAAAAACATATTATATTGAAGACTGTACGTTAATGCAGCTGCAACAGGAAGAAGAAAATTTTCCTAAGTTTTATTATGTTTACTTTTTCAACCTCAAAAAGCTGTCTTATTTCTCTTTGTCTGCCTTCACAAGCAGTAATTTGTTGCAATAACATAAAGAGAGTAAGTTTGTCTTGAGCAAACGTGAAACACAAAGTACTCATGGCTGATGCAGATGAAATCAGTGAGAAGCAGCTCAGTGACTTCAAAAAGAAGAAAATCAGGCCCAAAGGATAATTTTCTGTGCATTTATGGTGTTCATGAAACACTATAGCATTCAAGGGTTGGAGAAAGTCTTACTGTTCTGCGAATTTGTTTCACCTCTATTTTCTGGCCCTCACGGGCCTTTGGTGCTACAATCACAGACATAATTCCAGAGTTCATACTTCTCAATAATGCATTTGGCTCTTGAATGCTCTGTTATGGTTTCCCTGTTCATTACAGGAAAGTTGGACTAGAGAACCTTTGAGGGTCCCTTCCAATACAAACAATTCTGTACTTCCATGATTGAAAAATACAGAAATCCTTCCCCCCTCACACCACCTATCAAGTTTACCAATATCTTATATTCTTTCCTAAAACGCACTGCAAAAAACACAGTATAATAACTTTTAACATTGATTTCATGCTATTCTGAATTGAAGGTATGGAAGTTTAATTAGAAATTTCCAAATGGTTTTAATATATCTTTCTGTTTCTGTTCAGTTTTAATAAATGGATTTCTATAAAAGGTGTAGGGTTATTTTTGTTCAACCTGCATATAAATATCAGTGAGAAACTGACCTTCTGAGTTCTGTAGTTGAGGAGTTGACACAGCAAAAGATAAAATATATATTCTAGAAATGAGACTTTTCTTTCCTGAGTGCAAGCAGAAGTGTTTACTTCACAGTTAGATGCAATGCAAGCCTCCATTTCTATTTGAGTTTCCTAGTTTCCTCCCAGATTTTTGTCAAATACTGCCACTTGCTGGTTTTACTCCACAGTTGTAATTTAGTTACATAGCTTTTACTTTGCTGAGGTATTAAAGAACATGCTTTTTAAAAGAACAAATAGTTGATACTTTCACACTTTGTTTTGCTAAAAAACAAACAAACAAACAAAAAAAAACGAACAAACAAACCAAGAGATATAAGAAATATAGGTATAAGCCCACTTTGATTTTGTTTATACAGTTAACACAAGCTCTGCATCTAAGGGGGGGTATTGAAGACATTTCAGTGTGTCTTCAGACACCTAACATAGGAAAAGCTTCCCGTGGACAAGGGCAAAGACAGAACTGTGGCTCAGTTTATTTTTTAGGACCAATTTAGCTAACAGCAACCGTAACAGCTAAGAGGAACAGACTGTAGAAGTAGCTGATTAAACAAACAAACAAACAAACCAACATAAAAACACATGTAAAGTGCTTTTGTTACAATATGTTTGCACAGGACCCTAAACATATCTGACCTTTAATCTTCCAAAGGGAGAAGTAAAATGCAAGATTGCTTTTGAGAGCATGTAATAATGCCCTTCCTTTTTATTACACATGCATACTGAACGTTGTGGTGTATCTGATTGGCACGTGAGTAAGTATGCAAAACCCAGGGTATCAGGCCAGTCAATTATTTACATTTAAAAACACATGCTCATGTGCTTTTCTCACTTATCCGGGAAAGCTTATGTCATGCTCAGACACTTTGCTAAATATTGCATGCTTCTCCACAGTCAAATGGAATATAATTTCTCTGACCAAGAGTTTGACATCTGCTGGTCAGCAGAAGGTTGAGGATGTTATCTGCACAAAGTCCATGTCCTTCCTCTCTGTTGGGAAAGCGATTCTACCAATACCTTTTAAAGATGCCATTCTCCTTCCCTCAACATAATGTTAAGCTCCAGGGAAAATCAGCCCTTGCCTGGTTACATTTTGAAGAACGTTTCATCCCAGTGTACTATTCTCTCTGCAGTGTGCTAGGATATATTTAATGTCCTCATTCTTGTAGATCACCAGAACAGACATTGTTATCCTCCTCATAATGAGAAATTCTTTAGACGGGTTCTAGCTCAGACAGCAAAAAAAAAAATAAAAAAAATAAAAAAAAAAATTGTTCTTTTCCAAAGTACTTTCACATCTCCACTTAAACTGGGCTGCCTGCTGCTAGTATATGAGCATGTGTGTCCAAGGAAGGATGCTCACTGTATCTGAAATCAGCCAATGTGACTAATGTTTGCCAAATATCTCTAATTTTCAGACTTTTTTTTTTAGTGTCTTTGCTTTCAAATACAGCATTTTTTAGAGTAGCTATTAGTCACAGCTGTTATTTAGAGAAATTTCCAAAAAGCAGTTTTTGAATAACTGTGCCGTATGGATGTCCTAGTTAGATCATTCTCCATTATCTCTGATAGTTTCATGCAATCAAAAAAAAAAAAATAATGTGGGAAAAGGGGATAATGTATGCTATCCTCTAAAAGGATAGCACACTTCTTACCCTCCTGGCTTTTTAAATGATATGCTAGAAAAAAATAATATTAAATAAAAATGGAAAATCATATTAGAATCTGCTTTGTGAAGTTGCTTAAGACTTCAGAAGCCACAGGTCCTTAGTCAATAGCTAGCCAACATACTTATGGGAAGAATCATCCTACAGGAAAACAAGAAACCCCTGCTTAATAATCTTTCCTGAAGAAAAGAAACATACCAATGAGCTGCTGGTTAAGGAAAACTGCTGTGTGGGAAACATCAGCATAAGAGGAAACTGGGTGTTATTAGTTTAATTGCTTGCCTGCACAGAGGAAATACCTTACTTGGAATAGATTCCAGGCTATAACACATACTACAGCGGAAGCTACAAAAAATAAATAAAGCTGAAATATTCCTTGCAGAGGAAGGTTGTAGACATAGCAAGATACAATTGTTTCACATTGCCTCTGGAACTGTTCAGGTTGGACACTGGGGGAAAAAAAAATTAATCAGGGGACAGGTTACCAGAAATGCTGGGAAAACTCATTCTGAGACACTCTCAAGATTCGACTAGACAAAGCCACGTCTGGTCTGAGGTAACGCTGGCAATGGTCCTGATGTGAGTAGGATGCTGCCCAAGAGATCTTCAGCAATCCCTTCCAGGCAACATTTCTGCATTGCTGCCTTTAGGTGACTAATGGCCCAGCTCTGACTGTTATCGGCTCAGATGAGATTCCTCACCAGCCTAAAAGAGGGCAAGTCATTAGCAGTTCACCGGTATGACACACACTGAGTCAGGAGTGGCTTTCACCATGGCTTCATCTTCCAGTGAAAAGCAACAGTTCTTCTGGAGAAGAACTAACTGAAAATAGTTTGATCAAAGCAATAGTTAAAGAAAGGTTTCTGAAGAAAGGAGTAAGGTGATAGTTTAACAGGACATTTTATTGAACTTTTAAAATTATTCTAACAGATTTTTATATTTAAAAATAAATCAGAAATATACAGTTCTTCAGACTTTCAGGTTGGATACCAAGCAACACTGAGAAGCAAGAGGGTACATGTTTGGGTTATCAGCAGACCTCCTTCAGCTCATGCACTCTTTCCCTGCTGATCAAAGCTTTCTGGAGGGTTCAGCCAGGGTGGGCTAGCTCAGTCCTGTCCTCTCCCTAAGGGTAGTTTTGCTGTCCTCTAATTGCTCCCTGGGTTGCCTAATCACTGTTTGATCCTTCTCTTTAGTCACCTTTGATGTTCTGTTGGTGTTTGTTACAGGCTCTCTGGTTAGGATGAAGTCATTTTAGAGAGCAAGACAATTCTGCAAATGGAAATGTAGGCAAATTAAGTCCTAAAAAGAGAACAACAACAACAATGTGTTCTTTGCTTTCAGTAGCAGTGAAATCACAGATCTTGATTAGTAATTGAATTTGTTTTGTAACAAAAACTTCACGTTTGCCATCAGTGCTATCTCCCTACCCACCCTTGCATTTCAGAGTGGCTCATCAAAGAACACCACCTGGATGCCAGGTTTAGATAAGACAGAGAAGAACAGAGTTAAGAAAAATAGAAAAGAAAACATTACTAAAGTCAGTAGCAATTCTGGTCCATTTTGCACATAAAACATCACTGAAAAATTATCTTCAGTTACAGCGGTGGTAATTATATTCTCAATATTCCACTGTCCTTCACTAATCATTCTGTCCTACATTCATCAACAGATATGACATCAGGCTGATGGTTTGTTTGTTTGCTTTCCATAGTCTGTGGAAAAGAAAATGATTCCCATCTGGATCTGACTGGAAGTGACAGTACCTTTAAATTATGGCTGGGTCAATTAATCGGGATTATGTTATTTGCTTCTAGCATGTCCTGGAGTGGAAAAAGGTTGAGAAAAATGGAAAACTGTAGTTTTTCTCTTTCAATTGTTTCACCATCAGTTATTTTATTTTATTTTTTTTTAAAATTTATCTCCTAGAATAACAACAGCATAAAAAGACCAACAGGAATGAAGATGAAAAAGTGTTCTTTTTTTCCATCAAAAAAGCAAATATTAAAAACAAGTCAAGTGAAATTAAAATGTTCCATTCACTTCAAATGTTTTCTAGCAAAGATATGGCATATTCCTACTGGAAATTGTAATTCATTTTCTTTATCAACCACAAAAATTAAAACACTTTTATTGAAATAGGCACTGAAGGCTTTTTACTCGACAAATATGTATATAACCATTAACAAGATGCTATACAGTAATTTGCACAACAATTTTTTTCAATTATATTGAAATAGTTGAATTGAAATTCAGATAGCTGAAGTCTAATCTTGAATTTTTGGGAGAAACAAATACAAAAGAAAACTTGTCCTCTTTTAAAGGAATCCATGAGGCACCTGATGATTGACTGGAATTTAAGTAAAGAAGGATTTGGCCTTAAAAACAAAAATGAATCTCAGTGTAATTCATAGAATCATCATGAAACACATTCTTTCAATATTTTAGTTTTTAACTTTCCAAATGACACTAGGATTAAAAGGAAACAATCATTAATGCTTTGTCTCAAACTGTTTCATCCTTCTTAATGTTTTCCCAGCCCTTTTTTCTCCAAGATGCAGTTTATAGGTCTCAGATTTAATGTCAGAAGGTGTTCTACATAGAATGACGACCACAGAACTGCTTGAGTTGGAAGAGACCTTTGAAGACCATCTAGTCTAAACCCCTACAATGAACAGGGACACCTACAGCTTCTTCACGGTACTCAGTCCTGTCCAGCCTGACCTTGGATGTCTCCAGGGATGGGACTCCTGGGTGACCTGTTCCAGTGCCTCACCACCCTTTTATTCCTCTTCGAGTTGTTCTGAAGCCTTTCCTGTTTAAAAATTTCAGTTACTCTTGTTCAAAACCTGTTTTCTTGTGCTTAAAATCTTTTTTGGTACTCTTTGGGAATCTTACCACGATGAGAATGCATAAGCACATTATCTTCAAACCAGTTCTGGACCTCAGCACACTCATGTTTCAAGGTCCTGCTCATTACTCTCATCAGTTCTCTTGACTTCAGTGAAATCTGGGGTGGTTGGTATGTTCAAAACAGATGATAATAGAGAAGTACTAATAACAACATGGAGCATATAAATATTTTACTGCCAGGGTCAGTAACACCACCACCTCCCTGGGCAGCCCATTCCAGCGCCTGACCACTCATTCAGAGAAGTATTTCCTAAAATCCAGCCTGAACTTCCCCGGCACAACTTAAATCCATTCCCTCTCATCCCATCACTAGTTATAAGAGATGGGGCCATTTATTGTAGTTTGTTTGTCTTCCTTATGAGAAAGTAACTTGTAACTAAAGAGGTAAGAATGAGAAAATTTGAAACCTTGCATTTCTCCTCGAACAGGCTTAAATTAGTTAAATCTACTGCAATTACAGCTGACATGCTAGCTGCCTGGGTAGAGATGCAAAACTAGTTCATTTGTTTTTTTCCTGTGAACAGTTCTTCCTGCACTTTAATAGAAGTACCTGTATTAGGGAAAAGCGAGCTAAAAGCTAAAATTCAATTCCTAGTCTAAGAGACACCTGATCCATTTTCTTCTTGAGAAACTTGAAGATGTTCAGTATCAGCATTTTTCATCACTCAAAGCCCTCAAAAAATATGTCTCAGTATGCAGACATGAGAAGTGAATAAGTAATGTGTCACACACAGTTAAAAGAGCTGAAATACCTCATTTAACAATTAGGCATTACTCATGTCAGAATGGAGACAATACTTCCACCAAGGCTTCAAACATGTCTGTTGGTGGAGGTGCTTATATGTGATCTGATTAAATGTGAATGTGGATCATATCTGGGGCATTCATCTGGGGAGAGCCTGAGGGCACTGTGGCAAAGCCAGGAATCTGTGAGGCAGCATAGTCCAGTTTTGGATTACCTGAACTTATGCATACAGTAGTCTTTTGTGTTAATACTGCAATGNTGAATGTGGATCATATCTGGGGCATTCATCTGGGGAGAGCCTGAGGGCACTGTGGCAAAGCCAGGAATCTGTGAGGCAGCATAGTCCAGTTTTGGATTACCTGAACTTATGCATACAGTAGTCTTTTGTGTTAATACTGCAATGAAAAAAAAGGTTTAATGCATGTGAAGAGTAAATCTCTTTAAGATCAATATTTAAGGAACACAGTCCAGAAAGAGAGAATCAAATGTATAGAACTCTCAAAACCTGCCTCCATTTTAATGTGTGAATCCAGTAATGACTTGTGCACTACTATTCTGCCTTCATAAATGCTAAAGAGCGGGATAGAAGCAATTCCACATGCTAGGAAGTCACAAAATAGCTCCTTCTGTATAAACTATATTGCTTACTAACAGCACATGGTTTAGATCTTACTTAATATTGCATATTTTCTTAAATTAATTCCAAGTAACAAAACCATTTAAAAAACACCTCAGTCAGCCACGATCAGCACAAAAACTGAAAAAGAAAAAACAAAAAAAAAGAAAAAAAAAAGCATGCAGTTATTTGTACTGTTCCAATTACACATAGCCTTTGTGAATTAGCGACGTTTTTCCATGACAATGACCACAGAGAGGACCTAAACTAAGTGTTCTGTAGAGCATAATTTGAACATCACTGGGGTGATCACTGCATGAACTGCTTCCCTGCCTGAGCTAACACAGGACAAGCACTACTGAGCAAGACACGAGCGAGGCACGCTCTTAGTTGTTGAATCTACACAGTCTGATTCAGCAACCTGGCTCAAAGCACTGCTCNTTGCTTACTAACAGCACATGGTTTAGATCTTACTTAATATTGCATATTTTCTTAAATTAATTCCAAGTAACAAAACCATTTAAAAAACACCTCAGTCAGCCACGATCAGCACAAAAACTGAAAAAGAAAAAACAAAAAAAAAGAAAAAAAAAAGCATGCAGTTATTTGTACTGTTCCAATTACACATAGCCTTTGTGAATTAGCGACGTTTTTCCATGACAATGACCACAGAGAGGACCTAAACTAAGTGTTCTGTAGAGCATAATTTGAAGCAGTTCATGCAGTGATCACCCCAGTGATGTTCCCTGCCTGAGCTAACACAGGACAAGCACTACTGAGCAAGACACGAGCGAGGCACGCTCTTAGTTGTTGAATCTACACAGTCTGATTCAGCAACCTGGCTCAAAGCACTGCTCTTCAGGGTGGCACTCATTCTTTTAAGTGTCAAAATGAACATTAAAAGCTTGAGTAAAAATCATGGGAGCCCACAAGCATAAGGTCAGGCAACACATGCACACGTTCTAGGCTGGAGAATGTTGTTAATCTGCAACCCCAACAGTACAGTTGGCTATTCCTCCAAACATGCTCTAAGAGAAGCATTTTTGGACCTAATGCCTAGTGTGCAGCAGGAAACAGTATTTATATGTATTTCAGGAAGCAATGTTTAATTTTTCATCATTAATAACTTATTTTCAGATATTAAGAGAAGGAACCATTTCAGTTTAAGATTTTCTCTCATCAGCAAGCCAAGTGGTGTTGCAAAAGGAGGAAAAACTTCACACTGAGCAGAGCCAGGAGTTTAGTGCAAAAACAAGTAATAAATGCCATTGCTAATAGGTGAATCTCTGAAAAAAACAAAATGCCTTTATAACAACTTCTACTAGGCATGACTGCATCTTTCTTCTTGCAATAGTTTTGATCCTGTGGTAAAAATGTTTCTGTCTTCCGTTCTGCAGCTTTTCATTCTTTTATTTTGTTCCTTCCCACAGACATTCTGACTGTCCATACTCCCTGAAAGCGTTTGTGAGAAGTAACTTTCACTGTGCAGACAGTGAACCATAGGGAATCCATGCATTAGTCCTAACAGGACATGAGAGATAGTTATAAATAAATAAATAAATCAAAGCCATTGGGAGGGTTAAAAGTCCTGTTTGTGATCAATGCCTCTACCAGAAAAAAAAAAAAAAAAGGAAAAAAAAAAAAAAAAGGCCCGCAGGGAAAACCCTTGCCCCAAACTTAATTTTTTTTTCCCCCCAAAAAGNAAAGGAAAAAAAAAAAAAAAGCGTCTGCAGTGCAAACTCTTGCTCCAGACTTAATTTGATTTTCTCCCCAACAAGTTCAATGACAAGCTGATTATACATGCTCCACTATACATAAACTCTCCCTTCATAAAGGTAGTAAATATCTTTGCATATACAAGTGACAAAAAGGGCTCAGAGTTACCTGTGAATGTAGTTACTGCCATCTTCCCCCTCCCTCCCCCATATTTGGCATTGTTGTGGCAAATAATTTCATTAGTAATCTTCCATTAAAAAAAACAAATTACCAAAAATGGAAAGATTAATCGGCACCAAATTAACGTACATGAAGAACTTAATCACAGGAAGGATTAAATAAAACAGAGGCAGCTGTACATTGCTTAGGGCAAATAGAAAGTGTCCCCTATATTCTGAAACCTAATTAAAATGTAACAGTTGATGACAGCTCTAAGGATCATTATTGAGCAGGCAAAAAAAAAA
>VXAB01008702.1:0-30453 GCA_013399175.1 Odontophorus gujanensis | reverse complement strand
AAAAAAAAAAAAAGGAAAATAAAGTGCGAGGATGTCACATGGGGAGGGTTTGAGGGGCAATAGCAACAGAGGTATTTAGTGTTACGTTTGAAAGCACTGCATGGTATACTGGGCACAGTAGGGTCAAGAAGGATTAAGTCTACAGGCACAAAGAAGGGCCTGTTGATCACAACAATGGGAAGATAGTCTTGTGAGAGAAAATGAGATGACTTATATCCTTTGGCAAAGATTTTGCAGTAAAAATAATGATACTTGAAGGAAACAGGAATTGGAAGTGGATATTAAGTACTTCAGTTACCATAGAACAGTTGACTACTAAAGTAGAGAATGTTATGCCTCATCATACATACGAGCCTGTGGGTATAATCAATTAGGCATCCCAGGAATTCTTGTTTTCTGGTCACTGTGATGCATTTTACTAAAGATGAGGTACCAACATTTCAGTCTTAGAAGTAAAGCTAAGTATAGCTACTCAAATGCAGCAGCCATAGACAGAGAAGCAAAAGAAAGAATCTACTTACCTACGAAAGGCCTCTAATGGGCGGAACTCTCCAATAAAATACTCTTGCCTCCACTGCCAACCCTTAAATGAGGTCTGGGAAGGGGTGCATCCAGGCTACACTCCTTCTGGTCACTCAGGTACATTGCATTCACCTGAGCTCCCCTGGGTTGGCCCTGCCCGTCCGCCAGGTGCTCCATNAAATGTAACAGTTGATGACAGCTCTAAGGATCATTATTGAGCAGAAAAAAAAAAAAGGAAAATAAAGTGCGAGGATGTCACATGGGGAGGGTTTGAGGGGCAATAGCAACAGAGGTATTTAGTGTTACGTTTGAAAGCACTGCATGGTATACTGGGCACAGTAGGGTCAAGAAGGATTAAGTCTACAGGCACAAAGAAGGGCCTGTTGATCACAACAATGGGAAGATAGTCTTGTGAGAGAAAATGAGATGACTTATATCCTTTGGCAAAGATTTTGCAGTAAAAATAATGATACTTGAAGGAAACAGGAATTGGAAGTGGATATTAAGTACTTCAGTTACCATAGAACAGTTGACTACTAAAGTAGAGAATGTTATGCCTCATCATACATACGAGCCTGTGGGTATAATCAATTAGGCATCCCAGGAATTCTTGTTTTCTGGTCACTGTGATGCATTTTACTAAAGATGAGGTACCAACATTTCAGTCTTAGAAGTAAAGCTAAGTATAGCTACTCAAATGCAGCAGCCATAGACAGAGAAGCAAAAGAAAGAATCTACTTACCTACGAAAGGCCTCTAATGGGCGGAACTCTCCAATAAAATACTCTTGCCTCCACTGCCAACCCTTAAATGAGGTCTGGGAAGGGGTGCATCCAGGCTACACTCCTTCTGGTCACTCAGGTACATTGCATTCACCTGAGCTCCCCTGGGTTGGCCCTGCCCGTCCGCCAGGTGCTCCATCACTGCTTCAAGCCATGACTTAAAATTTCTGCTAAACCCATCTTTCTCAGAAAGCTTAATTCTGTCTATTCTGGGTCTCCAAGATTTTGAGAATTGTCTGCCAACTCTGTCCCATTTGTTATTATTTCATTTCGTGAAATATTGTCCCCAAATTTTTTTAGCACCTCTGGTGATAAAAAGCATGCACTGTGTTTGAAACAAAAGTTCCTTTGTGCACCTAGAAGGTTTTGCATGTTCAGTTTTTCTGAGAATTTCTTTATCTTTCTTCATTCCATGGCCTGTTCTGCTCATTTTCTTGAGCATAATTCTGACACTGATAAAACAACCTACCTGGTGGATACACGAAGCAGAGCTTCTATATGTCTACTATACATATGTTTAACTCACGTGTTTTGAATTACTGTTTGATAGAGATCATTAGAAAAAAGATTACAGCTGTCCTCTAAAAAATTCCCACTTCTTCCCCCAGTTCACCTCTTGTAGTCTCTCCCTCTTTTTTCAATTCGATGTGTTTCTTCCAGAAAAAAATCTCACAGAGGAAGACAAAATCAAGTTCTAATGTGAAAAACTTTCTATTACTTCATCTCTAGGAAGCATAACAAAACAGAAAAGATCTGGGAGATCATGATTAATAATGCATTTTTATGTGATGCTAAAAGATAAGACGAACTTTTCTAAAAAGTTGCTTTACATGCAAAAAATATATATATTGCATTGTGTATAATAAGTTCACACACAGAATCATATTCCTTCTTGCTGTGATGTCCTCAGTTGACAGACATGACTTTATCTGCCTTTTTTATTTTGCATTCTATTGTATAAATTGCCCTGGACCCTTTGTATTCACTCCCTTCCCTCAGCTAACCAGCACTTGCTAGAGACAGAGATAGCCAAGAATTTGCATGGCAGCTCCTGTATTGATCACTAAAGATGATCTCAAAGGAATTCAATTAAGAAGAATGGCATGCAGAATTAATTATTGATAACACTGCATAATGCTGGACATAATATGCATGCAATACAGGAACTAAGCATATGGTAAAGTCATAATTAAGCTTATAAATCAATTAACTGCCAATCTCCTGTGTAATTACTTTTGTTTGTTTCCCAGGAAAATATTTTAATTAGACTGTTTAAAAGCGATCATGAAACTGAAACCAGTTTTTAGCACTCTGCAGTCGTAAGATTGGTTATGTTGTGGTGCAGATCATGGTTTATATTGAACATGACAGGAGTTACTGAAGGTCACTCTTCCTGACACATGCAGCTCCTACCAAAAGTGTCAACTGATCGTTGTCCTTCTCCTCTTCTGTGGATAGGTTATAAAAGCTCTGGTTTGAAAAGTCTTGCAAAATCGTCCAATCTGAGGTTCACGTTCAGTTCATCATTTCTGAGCCTGAGAACCTAATTATCAACGTAGTTCATTTTGAATGTGCAGTCCTTCCACTGCACTTATCAGGCCAGGGAAACACTGAAATTTATGTCTAGGATGTTCTGAAATGTTAGAATAAACTTTTCCTTGGTTTTACTGTTGAGCAGGAAGTGCATCATTCAAAGACGTAGTCACATATCCTACCTGAAGAATTTGAGGAATCAGAGACCACGGCTATTTGTTAAAAATTGTCTGTAAGGATTTCTTTGTAGATGCCAGGTGCTAAATAAAGTGAAATTCTGAAACTGATCATAGAACCACTGTGCTACAAATGTGGCAACACATTTTTTTATTTATTTAGAGTAAGATGTGTTAACATCCAGCATGACAAAATTTGTACAAAGTTCACAATTTAAAAATGATGTCTCACAGCAACTTGTGATTCCACACATTTATAGCAAAATTAAAATGTCAACAAATCCATGCCGTGTAGTACAAAAATAAATCAAACTTCAGTTCCACAGAGAGCACAATAAATAGTTTATACAAAATTCTGTCTTAATAAATGATTACTTAAATTAACTTAGAAATGAATATGAACAATAAGTTATAATAAATAAACTCTGATGACTCACAATAATTTCATATGAAAGGTCAGCATTCTAATATGTGACACTTTTGTGATCCCTATATAATAGTCACAGATAACTTTTGATTTGATATTATGTACCAACATTAGATGAGCAGCAGATTTGTGCTTAAAATCCCTTTCCATTGTACATAGGTGATAACAATAAGAATCCAAAACTGATACTATCTATTACTCTACTGAAAGCATTACTATACTGGCAAAGAAGCTGCAGACACAATGCAGTGGAAAAATGCATATGCCATTATGAACAATGAAAGCCCTAAAAGGAGGCTAGGGCAAAAGTACAATATATATGGCAGAAGGTGAACAACAAGCACCTTGCTTCAGCTCTCAAAAAGGCAATTCTGAGCATGGCAGCTACAACTAATAGCACAACAGAAAAAGGGCACTGTACAGATAAGATACTGCAGAGCCCCAAAGTAATTACATAATCTTTTCCCAGCTAGTTATTAAAGTCCTCGTGGAAAACTGTAAGCTTTTGTACAGTGAATAGTATAAAGTGCCGCTGGGATATACATATATTTATACATATATATATATACCGAGGTTGAGTATTGTATCAGAATATTTGTAGTGAGATCCCTGTAGTCTCCCTTAGCAATATTACTGGATTGGCCATAATGGCTTCCACTATAATTTGTTCTAGTTTAGTGTCACAAGGCTAATGACACAAGAAATTGCACACCTCCGTATGGATATATAGGGCAAGGTAAGTGCAAATAGTCAACTGGCACATTGTGGGGACAATGACCCTGTAAGTCCTGTTCTGCTAAAAATATTTTATTTTTTACAAAATCCATCTTTTTCATAACAAAATTTTAAAGTACTTTTGTACTTTCTGCATAACATCAAGACATGGAAGGAAAAAGATATGCTATCAAATTTAAATAAATTCAACATCCGTAAAACACAACACATCACCAAATTTACTACTTAAAAAAAGAAAAATGTAGTAATAAAAAGTGGTCTTATGCATACATATAGTGCAGTCATTTTGAAGAAAACAATCAAATCTTGAAGATACAAATAAGTTTTATCTTAAAATGATCCAGTTTAAAGCAAAAAAAAGTGCTGAAGTATATTTAGTTACATTAAAAATTTGATTGCATTCATTTTTGCAATAGGTAATAGTAGAACGAATACAAATGTGAATGCTGCAGTAATGATTGTTCTCCAACTAAAAGCAAAACATAAATGTTGAAATATTAAAAATGGGATCAAATGCTTGGCCAAACAAAAGGAAAAGTCTTTACTGAACTGCATTCCTACTACAGAGAGCAGTGAATGCAGTTCAGTAACATTAACAGAAGCAGATTGTTTGTGTTTATCCCAAAACTAAAGATGTGAAAAGGCAATATTAATTTTAAAATATTGTCCTCCATCTTGAACTGGAAATACAGAATTTCTGAAAGATGAACTACATTGCTATAACAGATAATTCAGAGGGGCACTAGCAGTCCAGCAGAGGTAAGAGAATGTTGGCTCCAATGTTTATTTGAAAATAAAAGCTGAAATCTTCACGTTGTCCACCTCTGATATAGTTCTTTTCATAATGGAAGTTCCCATACTCATACCATGTAATGCTTAGAAGTTAATTAAAAAGTGCTGTTTAAGCTGCTTTGAATCTTCTGTCAAGTTTCCATGGCTTGATGTTGTCTTACAATAAATTACCCATTTTGTATCTTACATCTAATCCATGCCATTTTCTTGGAATTCAAAAAACCTCATTTTATTGCCCCCACCACACACCATCCTCCAAAAACAAAAGTCACATAATATTTTCAAGCATTGTTCAAAAATAAAGCATTTTTGCAACCAATTCTTGCTATGAAACAATATGCACACAAAATGTATTTCTTAAATCCCATAAAATCCTCCAACATGAGGCAAAATGATAGTGTTTAAAAAGTGGCTGCAGACCGCAACATTGTCATTCAAAGCTGTTTTTTTTTTTGTCCATTTCAGTTCAAAATACTAAAACATTTAATCACTAAAGCATTAAAAAGAATTTACACTCTATTTATTTTGATCAGCTTACCTCTTCAGAAATATATATACCCCAAAAATGTGCATACATTAGCAGCTATAAACATTACATGGCATATCACACTATGTCAGCTTATATGAAAACGTACAAAATGTGAATGTATTCAAAAAACTATTCTGCAGTTACTATCTTTAAAGCAAGACATAAAATCATTATGAAGTCTTGTAAGCATAACACTGTTTTAAACAGAAATAAATATATAACACTTTCTGGTAAATTACAGCAGCAAAAAACAAGAGGCATCCTTTTTTTAAGCAAGACTTTCACCACTATAGCAGCTGTTCAGACCTGAATTCCTCTCACAGCCTGCTTTATATTTTCCAGTAGGGCTTTATTTTCTGGACTCTGATAACGATCTTGATTTGTATACATGTCCGTCAAAGTGGTCACGTAAGCATCAAAATTTTGTTCATTGATTGGTTCCTACGAGATATTAAATAGTAGTTCATATACAACTTTTATTTTCTTAACTGTATATTCATTTAAGCATAACATATTATCAAGGCATAACTGCCACCATTCTTTTATAATATTTAAAATGCCTATTTAGTTCTTAGTTAATTTTTTTTACAGGATACACTGGAACAGGCCCTCCATGTCTTTGTTAGCAGTTAAATGTATCTTTATGGTTTCAGTGCTGTTACCACAAATATCCAACCGGCTGATGAAACGTAAACATAAAAAAGACATCTATTGTATGAAGTGAACTGAAGATCGCCAAATTCCTTAACTTGTGCTCTCAATCACTTACCATATGTGGCAGCTGGATATTAGCTAGACTATGAATTAAAGACTGGCTTAAATTGGCCAGTTCATGAAGAAGAGACTCATTTTGCTGTTCAATTACTTTGTTCTCCTCTTCTATCGTCTTCAGGTTGCTCTCCATTGTGGTAATCTAAAATGGACAAATTTGTGTACAATGTAATATAAGGCAAGTTGTTATAAAGCATGTGCTTTTCAGAGGGAGTAATAACAGAAATACCAGAGAAAGGAGAAAAAGATCTATTATTGAAACCAGAAATTGTTTTGTTTGAGCTTGAAATTCTTATCATCGTTGAAGGTATCTTTTTACAACTGCAAGTGAATGGCTTTTTTATTTTTTTCAAATATTAGCAGTAAGTTGGACTTAATTTTTCCATTTTCAAAGTTTTCTCTTTGCACTGAAGGGCATTAAGGATCTTAGTTCTGCCAATTCATCCATGTGGTTTAACACTTCCACTCCTAGAAGCCTAGCTGGTCAGTGGTACATCTCTAATATATTTTGCAATATATATATTGTTAGTTAAGCATGCACTGCTCCTTGTTGTCGGTGTTCAGATTTTTGTAATTGTAATTTTTTTTTCTATGCAAATTCATAGGGCTCCTTTTGAAAGCTGAACAGTGTATGGTATTGCAACTGAGAGTATGTGCTGCTGGTGTCCCCAGGTGATCAGACATAAGACAGCTCCAGTCTTGTGTGGTGCTCAAGCTAAAACGCATTGTAGAGGCAACATGCAAGCTCATGCAGAGCAAGTACTAACAAAGTTGTAAGGATTTCAGATGAGCACTGGCTCATGTCCAACCCATCAAGAGCACATTCAGAGCTCACTCATGCCTTTTTACACTTTTCTGTGTATACCTGTCCTTACTGTCCACACTGGGTGTACCTGTTAACCGCTATTACAAACTGTGCTGTGTGTTTGTGTACATTAAAATAGAGGGTGGAAAAAGAAGCCAGAGAAGTGGAAAAAAGCTGAAGAACACAAGGTTTTATATTATCAGAATAAGCTTAATTTATTTCTACTTTGGCATAATGGAAAAAATCAATAGAAATTAAACCTGCTCTTGGGAACCTGCTTTAGCAGGGGCTAGGACTAGATAATCTCCAGAGGTCCCTTCCAACCCCTATGATTACTCTTCTGTGATTCTGTGGTTTTGCAAATACTGAGCTGAAGTGTTTGTGCAGTAACAGCCACCAGAAAGGGAAAAGATTCTTATGTAAATATTAACTTGACCAGAGTCACTAAATTTTAGGCAATTGCTGACACAATCAGGTTGTTGTTTTATTCTGGACCCAGAGGTTAAGTCTGTTTATGGAAATACAGGCTGTTTGTTCATAGACTTTAACTTTGACAAGTGATGTGGCAACATATAGAACAGTCTTCAAGTAGATCTGATTTGTATTACACTTGCATATACAGCAATTAATCCAAGCTGTCAGGATTGCAGGAGCGTGATCTGTCACAATTAATTGATTATGAGCTACTTCTACAATGCATTAGAGCAGGTGAAATACCTTTATTCATTTTTGGAACTGGAAACATATCCTCTTCTCTTGTTTTGCTTTCAACTTGTGCATATTAGAGAGCAACTCCATGCAAACACAAAACATCTTTTGTAGGTGCTTGTTATAGTTAGCTATGCTCCAATATTTACCCTAAAAACTGTTAGAGACCAACAAGAAGAGCCTGATGTCATTGAAGTCTCAGTTAAGCATGGCATGGTGCTGCTGTCTCACAATACTTTCAATAGCTAGAAAATCTATAAAAAATTATAGTTGAGCATTGCCACCTGAATAGATTATTTTTCCCTTGGGCTGTGTCTTCTGAGATGCTGACTATTTGAAAATTAATTACTTGCAGATTTCTCTTTCCCTATCTTATGTTCATGTGTTTCTACTCCTCTCATACTTTTGGAGCTGCATGTTAAATTTAAAGAAATTTACTATTAGATTTTAAATAAAAATGTTTTCTACCGAGTCTTACGCAAAAATGCAGCAGGTGTAGGAGAGTGTTATCAGTGTCCCAAATGAGATAAAGTCTGTAGTATGACTTCCCTCTGTTTTAAATATGAAAGATTCTATGTGGAAGACAAGTCCCTGTTGTAGGAAAAACTTTCACTGGCGCTTAAAATCATACAGGATTCAAGTCCATAAGAAATATTACTTTTGCTAGTTATGGTGTTCAAAAAAATAACACTATTTTCTCCCTGTGTACTCTTGTGTGAAGTTTTATTGATATATAGGTTGAACAGTGATTTGCTAAAGGTTTTTCAGTAAACATTTTGCTATGCTTAGTATAATTTCAGTGTTGTAAAAAGAGGAAACCGTTGACTTGGATGCAATCTTAACAGATTGACAGTGACTATGATGCTACTATCTGTTGGAAACGTAGACTGCTTGTGTTCAGGAGAGTGTCATAATTCATAACTGAAGCCTCATACAAGCAAAAGAAAACAAAATGTAGCTTAGAACCTTCCAGTTTCAAAAGTCATGGACAAATTCTGCCTATGTAATATATACAGATTTCCTGCCACTGACTAGTATTCTTGCATTACATCTTGCATTTTGTTATCATTACACTATTTGATCTCATCAGAAAACTGTAAAACCTACAAAGATACGAGCATTTAATGATCACCATCATGGGACTAAAGGCTGAAAAATAACAAGTGTGGTAAAGCTCACTGTTGCTGTCTGCACTCAAATTCTATGAAGAAAACAGCACTGGAAGCTATGTTGGACAGCGGAAAATGTAAGGGAAGGAATTCAATTGGTTTTCTTCCTTTGCCTTTTCCATCCAGTGTTAGGACCGGTGAAAAATAAAATGAGGTTTTAACCTTAGTTTTCCCTTGTTTTCAACAGACTTATAGGGGACCTAAAAGGAATTAAGCTGGATCTGTGAGACCACTATTGGTGCCAAGAGCTGCACTATGCAATGAAGTGTAACAGGTACTCGTTTTCTTATCTAAATGTCCTTTGTAAAACAAAACTAAAAAAGCCCTATTGTTCATCAGGGCTCCTTCACCTTGTGACTTATGTTAATGACCATGATCTAACCTAATACTTTACCTATTACCAGAAATGTATATATACCTCTATCAAGGGGAAATATAGAGTTGACAGGTCATGCTTTTGTCGTTGTTTTTGAAAGTATAATTACCTACAGCTCTTTTTTTATTTAATAGTGGTAAATGATATGGAAATTGCATTGTGAGTATTGTTTTCTGATTTTATAAATGGCTCACATATTAGTATGTGAGGAATATGAAAAGCTACAATATATTTCCCATATTTTTTTTAATCAGTCACATGGAAAAAGCAGCTGAATTTAGGGCTTCATAAAACTGTTACCTGAGTTCTGAGTTTAATCATGTCAGCTTCCATCTGGGAGTTGGATTCATTTAATTCTTTGATTTCTTCATCTAACTGTTTAATTTCTTCATCATTTTCTATACCTATATGATATAAAAATAAAAGATGTATTAAAATACCTATGCTTTGAATCAGGTTCAGCAAACTAATTTTCATATTTGAAGTATAATTTATTTCAAGTAAAAGTATTAAAGGAAAAATATAAGAAAAGGAAATGCTCTTCAAACTTGTGTTCTAAAGTTAAAAAGTTAAACGTATTTTCCACATCTTTTATATCAGCATTAATTTCCCAGTGAGAGTTATGAAAATGCCTGGAGAATCATTAAGTCACAACTTTCTTTTTATGCATACTGATCTTAACACTGCATTAAAAGAAAGGCACCTATAACAGCAATTCTGCTCCACGGCCTTATGTAACTTATTTGAAGGACTATGTTAATTTACAGACATTCTGAGGGAAAAGAAAATACCTTAACATGGTAATTTTATCATAGAACAATGTTGTCAAAATCATTACCCAACATAGTGAAATTCTGTTGATGCATTAGGATACACTGTGATTCTGCTGTTGCTTTTAATATTTGCATGGTTCAGAAGAGTGTTATATAATAATATTCAGGGCAATTTGCAAAATGGAAATAATATTTTAGTTTTTATGGCTGAAACATTTAAAGAACTGGTACCTATATCTTTAAGAATTCAGAGATTAAATAAACTCTGTAGGTTTTATTTATTAATTTAATTATCATAGCAAAGCATATAACAGTCCTAAGAAGAAATATAGCTGGTTCTGCTCTAGTTAAAATTGGAAGTCCTAAAGCTAGATAGTTTGTGTTCCCACTGGCTTGCTTTTCATCCAGCAAGACTCTTTCATATCTTTTCCTACTATGTCTCACTGTAAGAGGAAGGATGCCGTATGCCTCCGTAAGCATCCCAAATGTCTTATCCTGTTCTGGAAGGCATTCTTCCTGGGCTTGCCAGGTTGTAGAGAAAATTATGGTCAGATCTGTACCCTGAATAGCAGCAACTGAACAAAGCTAACTAACACACTCTCCAGCTATGCTGGCAATGTGGGTTGCAACAGCTCTGCAGAAAGCTTTTTCTATAAATCCTTTTTGGTTCTGAATCACATTTTACACCAGCATTTAAGAAGGCACTGCATATTAGTGCATGCACAGTCACAGACGAAGTGACTACTTTAAGCTCACCAAGAAAAATTAGGACTTAAGTATCCTGCAGTCAAGACATCTATGAGCTACCTATTTAATCAGAAGCCCCTACAGTTTGCTTTATTTGCAGTTGGGGTCCTGGGGTAGCATCTTCACTTTCATCCAAGGTGCTTGCATCATTCCCACAACTGAAGGTTCCCAGGAAAGACTGCAGGTGATTGGAGATGAAATGGCACAAGACAGGTTACAGAACCTCAACTTCAAATAAATTCAGGGACCTCATGAGGACTTGACACCTCTGGAAATTAATTATTTTCATCTTTTAAATCCTGCAACAATGTAAGGGCACCTATCTACCTTGATGAATGAGATATGAACCAGAAAATTACAATGGTATACTCTAGTTTGAAATATTCTGGTGTTTTAGAGTTATTTGAGCATAACAGGCCAGTCTGACTCACTCCACCACTGGCTCAGATTTCCACAGCATAAAGCCCAGTACAAATTGTATTGACAATGAATTCACAGTTTTATATAAAGATTTCCACACGCACAAAAAAAAGCCCACAGTGACAACTTCAGCTTCCAATGAAATATTGCTCTAAAAAGTAATGATTAAAAATTTACCATTACTGGCCCGTTGCTTTATTGTTAGCATTTGTTCTCCAGACAGCTTTGCTTTCTTCATTGCTGAAGTAGCTCTGGGACATCCTGATAAACTGTGAACATTAAAAACCATGTTAATTTTGATAGATCGTTGAAAATAAATTTTTAATCCAAAGCAGTGATAAAAATCAGCATTAGAGATAAAGTTTACCATCATTGCCCAGTGCTGAAAGTGTGTGTTAGTCTAAAAAGAAAATAATTAAAAAGACTTACCAGTAGTTATTTCATGATTTTATTCTTCCATTCAAATTCTTTTTGTGTAAACACTAACACAGAAGTCAGATATGTCTCATAAAAATACAAACCAAGGAACAACAGTCCAATTTTCTAAAGGTATTCTTAAAAAGTTATATTTTAAAAGTAGTTACTTTATAAATACTCCTCCACTTTGAATTTACGTGACTCCTCTTTGAACTTCCACCCACTTTAATTAATGTGTTCAAACATTAATTCATTAATTAATGTGCATCCAAACAATTAACCCTTACAGGCTGTGCTTCTCTTTGTGAATATAGGGTACTGAGCTGAGTAAATTGCTCTTCTCTAAACTCCTTCATTCCTTCTTTGAAAAAAAGTATGTTTCTGTTGAAGCACAAGAACAGTAATTCCCATAAAAATGACCTTGTTTATAAGACACAATGTATATTTGATATACTTATGGATGTAGACTCAGTTACTGCTTGTCTCCCATGCTGTCGAAACATTTAACTTTTAATTACATCATACAAAATAGTTTGGTAGTAAATGCAATCTCAGCAGATTTGTTGTGAAAGTAAAAATAATTATCAGAAATGCTCACTATTTTTATGTAATTCTATGCATCAAATGATCTGCACTTTAAAAGTCACATCCTTAATGCAGTACTTCCAATTACATGAAATATATATTCAATCTGATTGAAATTTCTTACTAAACAATTCCATGTTACAGAATCACACAGAACCACAGAATTGCAGGGGTTGGAAGGGACCTCCAGAGATCATTGGGTACAACCCCCCTGCCAGAGCAGCTCCCTAGCCCAGGTTGCACAGGTAGGCATCCAGGTGGGTCTTGAATGTCTCCAGAGAAGGAGACTCCACCACCTCTCTGTGCAGCCTGTGCCAGTGCTCCATCACTGCACTGTGAAGAAGTTCTCACACACATTTGTGTGGAATTTCCTATGCTTCAGTTTGTGGCCATTTCCCCTTATCCTATCACCACACACTGCTGAGAAGAGTCCAGCCTTGTCCCTTTGCCTCTTGCTCCTTAGATATTTATAGACGTAGATCAGATTCGCTCTGAGTCATTTTTTTTCAAGGCTGAACAGACCCAGGTCTCTCAGCCTTTCCTCATAAGTGAGGTGTTCCACGCCCTTTATCATCTTTGTGGCCCACTGCTGGACTCTTCTGAGGAGATCCCTGTCTTCTTTGTACCTGGCAGCCCAGAACTGGACACAGTACTCCAGGTGAGGCCTCACCAGGGCAGAGTAGAGGGGGAGGATCACCTCCCTTGACCTGCTGGCCACGTATCTTTTAATAATATTAAATATTAATTAATCATTATTATTATTTTATTATTTATTATGTTTTATTTTATTTATTAATGCTTAGTAAAGCATTTACGTAGGTACAGACCCAGTTTCCTACTAAAAAAATTAAGTAGAATCCTTAATTATTGAAAAATTTTCTCTAAAAAGCCTGGGATATTATTATCAAGTGCAGCCACTTAGAAAAGGCATTTTTTCTCAGAAAAATGTCTAAAAATTAGTTCTACAGTTATATATAGATGTATATATAGATACAGTTTCAGTCTTTTCCTCATCCTACTGTGGAAGGAGTGGTTGTGTTGTACATAGCTCTCTATTGGCTCTAAATCACAACAAAGACTTAAGAAAACTATGCTGCATATATCTAAAAAATTACAAAAAAGACCAAGACAAACAAGCTAACTAGTAATTTTGATAAGGATAATATCAATTTTGAAGTCTTAACTGTTGATAACTGTGTCAGAGATTTTTCTGTTACAAGTCAAATTACTTGTATTCCTACTTTGGTTTGTTTGTTATTTTTTAATAAATCTTCCACTGACTTGTACACAAATGGAGAAGTTTAGAGTTTGTTCGTTCTAGTAAAAAACTCATAAAAATAATCACAGTTATCTCACTTGCCACTGCCATTATTCTCATGTACGTGAAAAATAATGCAAAATAAAATATAAACATAGTTGAGCATTTTTTTCTGTATTAAAAATGAATAAGGCTTTCTAACAACAGTGCAGAGGGTATGCCTGTAATAAATACAGTCTAAACATAATGAGGCACCATTTATCTCTGTTTGACTGTGGATGCCACAGAGCTTGAACTATCAGCATTTCAGGATCAGCATTTCAGGTGGAGCTGTGAGAAGTCCAATACTCGACTCCTGGCTCCCTCTGAATTCCCCATTCATCATGAGCTGAGCTGCTGCTACTGGTCATCAGCAACTTGCCTCCTCGAGATGCCATGCTTCTTGGCTCTGGCTGAGTTTCTACTATCAGTTCTCTAATTTGAGAAAGGAAAGTGCAGTGTGGTGCATCAACCTCGAAAGTGACCCACTACAACAATTTACAGAAAACCCGTGAGAAATGAATTAAACTGTTAGCTAAAGTGATCTGGGGTCAGGTCCTGCAAACCTCCAGTAAGGTACATGCTAAAATTTGAGCAAGCCTCACTTTTTGCTGGTTGGCTGTGTACATCTGACATTGCAGCACATTGTTTATATTGGACATTTGCCTTTGTTGGGTCTGGTTACTAGATGGGCAGGTACACAGCTGGAACATACTCATGCGGTTGTGGTTTATCAGAATGGCACTGTCAATGCAGCAATTTCTATACACTATGCACCTGCATTAATTGGGCTTCATTTTTCAGGAACACTTTACAAATGGAGGAAGGCAGAGGTATTATTTCATACTTCAGTACAAGTAGCCCCACAATACACAAAATAAGCCCCATCCATATGGAGCTACATTTGCTTTTTAGCCTAACTTTAATGAAGAGTAGTGACTTAGAGAAACCATGTCATCTGAAATGTATGCAGAAATACCATATACACAAATTAGGACAAAGTGCATATGGTTGTTGCATTGTTAAAGAGTTGAACACAATGTTAAGAATACTTTTTCTTTTCCTTGTTTAGAAGTCTAGTTACACTGCAACCTTTGCCTAGTCATATAATCACTAGGTTTGAAAAATAAGGTGAAATTAGTCCCAAAGTAAAAGGAAAATCACTGGGCGAGAAAAGTTTGAAGGAGATTTCTCAATAGTAGTTAGTACTCATTTACAAAAAGAAAAAATTATAGTTTAAAACAATGAAACATGGGCTAAAATCTAAAATTGCCTCAAGAATATTATCTCACTTCCTTCGAGAGTACAAGCAAGAAAGGCCATCTGAGTGGATGGAACATTGATCAAGTGGAGTAATTGCCTGGGTGACTGATTTTTACTATTTGGGTTCCAGCTGTGCTCTGTTAAACTTTTTTTATTTATTTATTTGGGGCATGAAGTGCTTAGTTTACAGAGAACAAAAGAACAGGAAGAAACAAGAGGTTTTATCTGGTGTAACAACAAAGTATCCCGAGGGCTAATTTTATAAACATTTTAACCACCACTGTGTGTTTTTTTGAAGAGTTAACAAAACAAAACTCTTTTTCTGTTTATTAAAGGTAGCATCATCCACAGACTAAAGAAAGGAATACATCCTAGGACCTCTGTTAACTGCAGATAGCTACAAAACAAGCCCCGGAGAAAATCCTTTTGAAATGCAGATAAATACCGATCACAGTGAAAACTACTGCTTCATTTTGTTAATGGAAGAAATCTTACTCTTTTGACTAAGCTCCATAGCTGTTTGGTAATGTTTGAAGTTCAAGTTAAGAGATCAAACTCAATGATCAAAGTGACCCTTTCCTTGGTTTAATATTAAATCCACAAGTCATTCATTTTTTTTCTATCTTGAAGAGTACCAGCTGTAGAGATTTCCTTATTCCCCTGAGTAAATTCTGCTACACACCTTAAAGGATGAAATACTCTATGAACAACACCAGCAGAGATAAAAGCAACCCTCCATGGCTGAACACTCATATTTGTTTACATTCAAGTGTGATTGACTCCTCCCCAGCTTCTTACTGAACTGTGAAGTAAAGGGAGTCCAGGAGTGCTAGTTGATGGAGAGGCTCTGCAAACAAGGTAGTTCTGTTTGCTTGGAGATTACTGGGACTCACATAGGAACCACTGCCTCCCCATCAGCCACTCAACTCCAGCTGCCTTTGTGCTGTTTTGGAAGAAATCACCTCTTCAGCTCAGACGTCTTCATTCAGAAAGAATAATTTCTGCTTAATGCAGTGCTTTCTAAGCCTTATTCCCCTTCTCAAGCATTTCTGGCGTACTTACAACTCACACCTAAATGCCAGTGTAAGAACTTTCACTTAAGTTTTCAGTCATGAGGGAAAATAAAAAGGCTAAAATCCTGATGTATTAAGTGGCAGCTTCTCCAGCAAGCTGCTTTACAAAGCTACTGAGGAAAGTAGCTCAGATTTGATTTTTGTTTGAATAAATATTTGCACAGGTTCTGGAACTAAGCAGGTTAGAACACTACCTAAGTGGCTAGAGAAAAGATATAGCCATTCTGATTAAAAATAAAATGCAAACTTCTTCTATCGTTTTAATGATAATTGATCACTGTTTCAGAAAGACTTTCCCGTAAATAACTACTTCCTTAGTTTGGAGTGGAAGGGTTAGAGTAGCACTAAAATCTGTAGGTCAAGTGACAAATGAACTCTACATAGAGTGAATGGCCATGATACACACAAGCTGAGAGGGCTCTATAAGCTGTGGGGATGATGAAGGCACTTAACAGAGCACCACTGACAGGAGTTTCCCAGGAGCTAGAGGCCCAACCCTGGCTACTGCAAAGTCTATCATCCTCTCTCCTGTCCCGTTACAGCACATAATAGTACAGATGATCTGAAGACTGGTGGGTTTACTGCTAAGTCAAATAGTGTAGTGAAGGTGAAGATGGACTGAGACTTCCTGGTGTGTAAGAGGTAAGATATATCTCTAGCAACATACCCTTGTTGTTTTTTGGGTCAAAGAATTTCAACTGTTTAGTGACTAAGCCCGTCCAGAAGCACAGTTTCTCTACAAACTTCTCTAGGTAGCAGAGAGACAGCAGCACTTGAAGAGGAAAATTTGTCCCACCTGCAACCTAAAAAGCCAAGCAGTGATCTCTCCTTTTCTACGGGCTATGCCTGTAATGAGGACAAACAGGCTTACAACCAGGGAGCTTCTGTTAAGTGCCTGAAATCCACGAGATGTCACACTGCAAGCACATGTGCAAATTACTGTCTACTATCATTTGTCAGCTCTGAGTGGCTAAGTGATTTTTCTTGCTTACAGTGTGCACTCTGCTTTTACTGTTATGAATTTCATATTATTTTCTCCTTGACTTTCCCAAGGTAAATAAGCATCTTAAGTCCTTCTAGATTAGCTCCCTGTGAGGGGTCTATCACTTTAATAGACTGTGCATTTGATTAAAATGTTATTCCATCCTTCTTCCGGACTGTAATGAAATGAGCTGGCAGAACTACCCACAGTAGTAAAACCTAACTCTTTCAAGGACCAGGCTCTGCTTTTAGTCACTTCTGACTTCTGCCAAATTTTAACTGATCTTACTGCAATCTTTCACATTACATGTCTGCCTTGGGCTCTTCTTTTTTCCAGATGTAATAGGAAAAAAATACCTGTTTCTCAGAATATATTTGTATACAACTGTTTTGGTCATATGTGTTTTGTTTATATTGAGGAGGAAAGAGGAAAACAATTCAATAAACTTTTAATTAGA
This sequence comes from Odontophorus gujanensis, assembly GCA_013399175.1. Classification (NCBI taxonomy): domain Eukaryota; kingdom Metazoa; phylum Chordata; class Aves; order Galliformes; family Odontophoridae; genus Odontophorus; species Odontophorus gujanensis. The sequence continues at coordinate 13,115 of VXAB01008702.1, read as the reverse complement.
GTGAGTCTTAACATTTCACAAGGTCTTATTCTGAGTTTAGAGAAAAATTCTGTGGTACTCATGAAAATGAACATGGATTTGGTGTTCTTACAAACCTCTGCCAGTCTTTCACTGGGACATGAGCAGCATACAGGTGTTAGCTTATATAGAGACAAAATAATTCTTATCTACAGGCATAGATGTACAAGCATGAGATGTTCTATCTTTGGTTCACTAAAGGTTCCTTAGTCTGCTTTACTGCTAGTTTTGAAATAGCATGGGAGCCTGCTTTTGGCAACTGATGAACAGAAATCTGGATCAGACTATATTATTTTTAATTTCAAATTTTTCTTCTCTGTGTATATGTATTATATTTAATTGCCATGATCCTCTCCTTTACTTCTTAGAAATCTGCTGGCCCATCTGCATATTTCTCATCCCTCAGTAATGTCACCATGATGACACTTGCCACTGTTATTTGTAATTGCTGCTGAACACAGTGAGTTTAACCAACTTTTCTATGCTGTTAACATTGTATGACTTTCTCCCATGGAAATGAAGCTAGAGCTTCTAGGAAAAAGTAAGAACCAGCAAAATAAATCAATGGTGGGGAGTGAACAGGCAGCCAAAAACAATAAACAACAACAAAAAAAGCTTTAAAAAGGCTGGACATTAGGACATTAGGATCTGCATATGAAAATCTACAGCTCTATCCTTCTTTCCTGACATCTGTCATTTCATCTGTCATGGGTGCCTTGGGAGTTTGGGAGCTCAGAGGTTTTCTGAGGAAGTATGTGAGTGTAGGCATCAGTCTGCTTCTAGCAAGCAGCTGCTGAAGATAACTCCTGTCTTGAGCTTTATCTTATAACCTGCCTGAGACCAACCAAGAATTTTGAGAGGAAACAACCCAGGTGGTGCCCCTTCACCACAGGATGTATACCTGACTATACTGAGTGCACTGCTATTATCCTCCGACAGGCCTTCTGACAGTCTTACAATTAATTAGGTTTTCCTGTGTATCATGTGGATAGTCCAAAACAATCCTCTTTTCTATAACCACTTCATAACTTCTACTTACGTTTCTTCAGAAGGTAAAAGGCACAAGATGATGTCCATTATTTTTTTCCATCACACCTAAGCATTTTGCAAACTCAGTTTGCAAACCCAGGGACATGCTGTTGCTGCTCATGCATGAATCCTATTCTATAAACTTGTTTACAGATCTTGGAATTCCACTGTATAATAATTAAGTTGCTTTTTCTTATGACCTATTTCATTTACCTGTCTACTAATTCTTTCCAATTCATTTTCAGATTAGTAATAGGTCACCTTATTTCACATTGGCCATTCCTGCTAGCAGTGTCTCCTTTGTGAACCCTACTACTCCAAATCCTTGCTTCAAATCCCTCCTGGTAACTCTGTTGCCATTCATTCCTATACAAAATTCCACAGTAAAACTGTTTGTAGGAATTTCTGTGGGCAGGAAAAGCAAACATTGAACAAGCACCTTTGTTGGTGCCTTTGTACATGGGACAGGAGTCTGAATTTACTAAAGTCTGTGACTTCTTCAATTGACTATTTATTTCTTCTACAGAAACATGTCTGTACAAACATATATTTAAATTCCAGACAATCTGATTAACAGTTGGAGCAGTTTTTAAACTAAGAACTGATTTCCTACCTCTTGCAGATCACCTCAAGAGGCCATTATTATCAGCAGAATATACCTTGTGTACAAGGCACAACAGCAGCTCTAAGAAAACTGTGCCTTAGAAACCTCTCTCTATATAAAATAATTGATTCACTAGGTGGCATGATTTCCAGAAGTCAGTCTGCTGTTTCAGTTTCCAAGTATTATAGGTGTTGAATAATGTAACATCAATGTCTACTTACAAATGACAAAATATAAAAATTCGGATTACATATTAAGGACACTATTGCATCTAGATAATATGTATGCTTAGAGAACTCAGCTGATTGGTGACAAATTAACCACACTGACTTGACATATGTGAAGTAATATTAGTTACTATGGAATAAAAGAAGAACTTTGCCCTGACACTGTAGTCATGCTCATACTGAGGTTCCCATATAAAGCTCCAAAAACACCCTTGCCTCTTCATAACAAAATTTATCCCTGGTAGACTAGCCACTTATCTCTTAAAAGCTATCCAAAATGTTGTCTCTGAAGTCCTCTTTTTTTTGTTAAATTTATGTAAAACAGAGCTTTGTTTTTCTTTTCTCAAATATTTGTATTCCATTACTTTTAAATAATCTGATGTATTCTGTTTGGATTTCTGTTCTGTAATCTATTGACTATTTTGAGCTAACATTTTCATTACCAAATAAGAAAAAGTACATTGTATTTATAGAACTGGTTTCTGAAAATACTTTCATTTTGTGTTCATTTGTGAATCAACAAGATATTCAACATCTCTGAAAATCAGGTGGATTCTGATGTGTTATGAAGTCTACACCGAAGTAATTTTTTCAGTCACCCAATAAAGCAGTGGCATATTTACAGTTATTGCTGTGCACAATTTTTTCCCTAAAATCTTCTGTGCATTATATATTCATATTCAGGTCTCTACTTGCAAAAGTTTTCATTTGAGAAATCATGAGTCTTTATTTCCAGTTACCTGAAAATATAAATGGGAAGTCCATTTTTGAAGTAATGTCAAAAGGAACAGAGAAATCTCATGACAAAAAGCTGTATTCCAAATCTTGTTAATATAACTTAAATAATATAATTAAGTGAAAAATATAAACCATGGTTACTCACCTACGATGAGTAAGAAAACTACCACTGACATGTCCTGAGCCATCACATCCTGGGGTTGGACATGACATTCCTTCCGTCTTCACTGACTTCCAAGAGAACTGTGAGCCATTTAGGTACCCATCCTTTTGCCTTTTGGCAGCAAGAGGACACCCTGATGCGCTGCGATGGGATGCATATTTTCCAGTTATATGACCCTGACCATCACAACCAGGAACTGGACATCTGGATAGCAGATAGATGAGATAAACTTTATTGTCTTGCCATCATATACCTGGTAGCCTCTACAACAAAGTCAAAATAAACCTGACATGAAAAGAAAAGAACAATCATGCACTGTCATCTTAAAAATAGTCAAGATACCCTCTACTGAGTAAAACAACAAACAGTTTTGATAATACATAAAAAAAATTCTTTATAAACTTTAAAGAGGCTAGCCAGAGGATGAAGGCACAGTTGTTGATACCATGTAATTGCAACAAAAATAATTGAATGTTTGAACTTCCAGTTTTCATTACAAGTAAACAGTGCACTGGAATTGGAGTGGTGGCTATGGATCTCCACTCCGTAGGAAAACTGTCCTTAAAAAATGTATAACCATAAAATCCTACTTAGTGTCATCCTTGTTATGTTTACGTATATGGACTGTAAAGAACACTTGCCCAATGTCCTGATAATATTAGGTATAAACAGAGTAAGTGATGCCCTTCTGCACTGAAAGGACGTTGTCAGAATAAAAATCAGGAGTCAGATTATCAGAGATCATACAAAATCATACTGCCTACTCCTTCAGAAATGTGAACACCTTTAACCACTCTCTGAATTGGAGAGATTATAAGAAACTTGCACTACATGCCTAAAGAGATGAGTGAAGACAGCTCCCTATTCATCTGTTACTTGGGAATCCCCCATACATTTGCCCTATATGCTTACAAAAGAAAACGGTACTCAGGATTAGAAGGAAGAAGATAGGATCTTCAAAGTGAAATGTGAAAAGGAAGTATTTAAGTCAGTATGCCACTACATAGCACACGCCAAAAGAAGCCTCTTCTTTCATTGGCTGTCCTGTGCTAAAATATTGCTGCAACACTACATGGAAGATCCAGTTCTGAATGGTTCAGAGCAGCCACTAAACCTGCCAAGTGCAGCAGTTGCTGAAATCAGAGCACTTTGCAAAAAAGAAACAAGGACCTATAGGTAAGTATTTGTTCCTCTTCTTGCAACCTCAATGTGCAGTCAGACCCTAAGTGATACTTTCATATAAGTATTTAATTCTCTGTTCCTGTGACTACTTTGTTTAGCCTGCATAGTTTGTCTGCAGTATGCAAACAGTTTGTAGAGTTTTTTAGGATACAAAGATTTATGTAGTTTTTGAATTTCATGTGAAAGACACACTTAAATTGCTTTAAATTAGAGCAGATCATATCCTTGGCTAGAATAAATGAGCATGGGTCCTTGATTTGCAGTCACTAAATTCAAATGGGCTAGTGCAGAATTCCTTGGCATTTAGAGAGCTATTTATTTTTTCTTAAGCAAAACTATTTCACACTTAGGCCACACATTCTTGGATAGCTACAAACCAAAACGTTTGTCTCAGAAGCTGTTTATAACGACCTGTTACAGAAGTGTGAAAGCCCTTTGACAATATTTTTCTCACCTAATTGGCTCTTGGTCTTCTTTGTCTTCCTTGCTTTGTGCTATCCTGATCCCACTCTTCTTTGCTCGTGGACAGCCTGAAAGACTGAGTGAAAGAAAACATTTTAAACCACAATTTCTCACTCTTTTGTACAGTCAACAAGGGACAGTCTTTCTATAGCAAAACCTGGCAGAATGGGTAATCCTGTCCAGTTTCCAAAATCAATGCCCAGTAGTTTGAATAGGGAAGATTGCAGTACGCAGTCACGAGGGGGAATCCAAGCAACTCAGATGGCAGAACAAGACTGCAAGCTCTGCATAGACCACACAGGCAGTTCCCGAGAAGGCACAGAATGCAGCTCCTAGCTCTCTGCCTAATAATTCTTGCAGCTGACTCAGCAGCAGCAGTTGCAGCTTTGAGAGGAAAAGAAGTGTTTCAGAGCTGAGAGACATTACATTCTCTGTATGGCTGAGAAGCAAGAGGGTCGGAACCCATGAGCCTTTGGATCTGTCAGTAGGACAAATGATTTATTTTGGGGACAAATCAGAAACACTATCACACCTTCTAAAATGCCATGTAAGAATCCCATAGAACTACTGAATAAAAATACAGCAGAGCTTAGTGTTGTACAATGCCTTCTTTAGAAATAATTTAAGTGCTCAGAACACTGAGCACAGACAAGTTATACGTTAGGCTAACCTTTGTTACTTTTAACTAAACACTGAGAACGTAGTTTTAACCACAAAAAATGGAAAAAAATATCTATTCCAGGATCAACTTTCTCTTCGTATATGAAGAGTCAATTACAGAAGCAGTTCAGTAGAATTCAGAATAAGTTTAAGAGAGATTCAAAGATGGGCAGAATTCTTTTTTAAGTAGCTGCTATCTCTGTTGAGGACACAGATATGTCTATCCAAAAACCACACTTATGCTCTTCTTAAATGTTATTTCCACCTTCACATACAAACATATAAAAAGAAATCCAATGGTAGAACAACACCTTCAAATGTACTGAGATGAAAGACTAAGTTGTATTGTAAAATTTGCCTCAGAGCAAGAAATAAAATAGATTAGATTTTTGTTTCCAGCATGACAAAAAGTAGCTCAGTGTTCTAGTCCTGTACGTCCCATGTACAGAAAGAAGAGACAGAAAGAGTGGCAGCAAAAATTCTGAATATTTTGTCTTATTAAAACCAGAGATTTACAGAAATAACCTAGAACTATTGTTGTGACCCAAGACCAGCAAGTTCACATCCATAAAACACAACAGCCAAACCCCTATTGCTTAGAGAGAATGATCTGGACACGTGTGCAGTGCCAAGTAACTTCTGAGAACTGCCTGGGAGAATTCCTCTGGCCCAGGACCAGCACCACTTCAGGGCACATTGCAACCCTTTAAGAGTTTGGACAACTGCACTGCCTATATCAAGAACCAGCAGTGTAGCCTGTGTTCTCATCCCATTCCATTAGCTAATACAAACATAGCTGGTCAGCTTCCTTTTTAAAGAAAGCTGCTGTTTATTCAAACTTTTACAGCATGCACCCAAGTATCATAGTTAACTGTGTACAAATCCCTTGCCACTCACTGAAGAATATTTTTTGTTGAAAATTATAATGTCATAATTTGAAAAAGTCAGTGGTAGGAGGAAGGAAGCATGAGGGATTTAGAATAAGAGAAAACAAAGTGTGGGGCAAGGATGTTGTTCAGGAACAGGTTGTTTTACCAACTCTCATATAACCTAGACTGAAAAAAGTGAAGGCAAAAGGATGGGACTTATAGATATCCTCAGGTTATCTGTGAAATTAGTTTTACTCACTGTGTGAAAATGAGCAGGTTTTGCATCTGAAAGCCAAATATATTACAAATTGTCTCAAAAAGCAACACTTTTTTAGTAGGTATGCAGATGGATATGTTTGCAGATGATGAAATTTTCATTACAGAGCCTGAATTAAGAATTTCTGCCTTGACTAATGATTTAATGCTTTCTGCATATTAAATCAATTAAATTATCACCTATTTATTGGTGTTTTGGTACATCATCTTTTTGCAATATATCTTTCTATTTTGGCACTATGATTTATTAGGAAATTCTAAGACTTCTCATCTCTTCTAAGCAGAGATTTCCAGCAGACAGCTTCTGAGTTTGATTAATTCGTTTTTTCTCTGACAGCAGATTCACCAAGAAAACATATGTCAAAGATGAGACTTCATTTTAATTTTTCATCCTGAATTAATAGAAATGTATTATAAACATATTACTTCATTTTGATATCAGTTTAATTCTTTATCTGTGAAGATAAAAGACAGTGAGAGAATTTAAATGACAGTATATTCCAATGTAACATCTTGCATACATTAAATGTTTGCATGGAACTGCAGGAAATTATGGCAGGGTTAAATCTGTCTTCATGTATGTTATACATGCAGCCTTATAAATGATACCTAACCATCACAAGAGCCATTTAGGAAATAAGTTTTTCAATCAATTTCTTCTAAAACTGAAAGAATTAAGTGGATACAATACAAATAAAAATGCTGACTCAGATGCAAGCCACGATAAATTACAATTTTCAGTGTGGGAATTAGCTTAACTCTGTAGGTACTGCAGGGTCTTCTATACTTAATAGTTCAGGATTTAGGCTACTGGTTTCCTTTTTAAGGCCTGTGCCTTTTGCCGGCCTCACCACCTCAGAGAATGGCCTTGACAGGTATAATGAATTGAGCAGTGAGGAGTTGGCTCACTGTAAATATGGTAAGTATGCTGGGGACATGGGTTATTATAAACAAAAAAGATGACCCACTTTCCCTGGTCAGTAGTACCATACAGAAATTTAAACTAGGGGATACGGAAGGGGATGTACCACTGAGTGCAACAGAAGAACCAAGAAACACTGTCAGTTCAGGATGCAGCAAGGGGAAACCTCAAATTCGTCCCTGAGGACTTTGGGAGGACTCCTCCAAGAAGGTAACATGGCTGACAGCACAGCTGAACTGCCTCTACACCAGTGCACACAATATTATTTAGCAGGAGGAGATGGAAGCAATTAAAGAACTATGACCTAACTGCTATACACAGAAACATGGTGGGACAAATTGCACAACTGGAATATTACTAACAACGGCTACAAGCATTTTAGAACAAACAGGCAGGGCAGGAGGGGGAGGGGAGGTGCACTCAATGTTAAGAAGTGTCAGCAAACAGCTGCTTCTAAAAAACAGCCATGATTAGGTTCAGAGTTTGTGGGTTAAAATTAGGGACCAGAACAATAAAGGACATCTGGTGGTTGAGGTCCACTACAGGCCACTAGATCAGGAGAAGCCTGTGGATGAGGCCTTCTTGCTTCTACTTCAATAAGTGCTGCACTTACAGGCGCTTATCCTGATGGGAGATTTTGACCACCCATATTTTTGCTGGGATAGCAAAATAGCAGGCTGCAAGCAATCCAGGAGACTCCTAGAGTCCATTAAGGACTCCATCCCCTGACGTAAGAAATCAAGCAGAGGAGGCACAAAACCAGCATGGTTGGGTTGGACCTGCTGGTAAAACTGAGGGATAAGAAGGAAATGCACACCCAGGGGAAGTAGGGATGTGTAGCCTGGGAAGAATACAGGGATGCTGTCTGGATGTGCAGAGATGGGATCAGTAAAGCCAAGAAGCAGATTAAACTGGACACGGCAAGGAATAAGAAAAATAATAAAGGTTTCTTTAGGATGCGCTGGTCAGAAGGAGAATGTGTCCCTTCTGATAAATGAGAAGTGAGAAATGGCAACAATGGACACAGAGAAAACTGAGTTACTCAATAAACTGTTCTAGTGCCGGTCTTCACTAGCAGTAAGGCTTCCCACATCTCTCATGCATCTGAACCTCTAGGCAGGGGTCAGGGGAGTGAAATTCCTCCCAGTGTAAACAAAGATCAATTTCAAGACCACCTGATGGGACTGAACGTCTACAGGTCTATGGGGCCTGATGGCAAGCATCTCAGGGTCCTGAAAGAAGTGTCTGATGTAGTTGCCAAGCCAATCTCCATCATATTTGAAAAGTCATGGCTGTTGAGTAAAGTTCCCACTGACTGGAAAAAGAAAAAAAAAAAACCTCCAATTTTTAAGAAAGGTAGAAAGGTAGAAAGAGGTCTGGCAGACTGCAGTCCAGTGAGCCCAATATCTTTGCCTGGAAAGATCACAGACCAGATCCTCCTGGAATCTGTGTTAATGCACATGCAAGACAAGATGATTTGAAACAGACAGCACAGCTTTACCAAGGGCAGATTGTGCCTGACCAGTCTGCAGGCTTTCCACAATGAAGTGACAGCATCAGTGGACAAGGGAAAAGCAAATGATTTCATCTACTTGCACTTTTGCAAGGCCTTTGATACGATCCCACATCACATTCTTATCTCTAAATTGGAAATATACAGATTTGAAGGGTGGACTATCCAGTGGATGGTTGTAGTCAATGTCTGCATGTTCAGATGGAAGCTGATCATGTGTGGTGTCCCCAAGGGGCCTGTCTCGTGTTAGGTGTTCTTCAACATCTTTATGAATAGCTTGGATAGTGGGATTGAATGCATGCACCCTCAGCATATTTGCTGATGACACTAAGCTGAGCGAATCTTGAAAACCTTGAAAATGGGTCGATGTGAACCTAATGAGGTTCAACAAAGCCACGTACAGGGTGTTCTAACTGGGTTGGGGCAATTTCAGATAGGCATACAGACTGGAAGAATAATTAATTGAGAGCAGCCCTACATAGAAGGACTTGGGAGTTCCAGTTGGTGAAAAGCTTGATGCGAGCCAACAGTGTATGCTTGCAGCCTGTAAAGCCAACTGTATACTGGGCTACATGAAAAGAGGGTTGACCAGCAGGGAGTGGAAGGTGAGTGTCCTCCTCCACTCTGCCCTTGTGAGGCCCCATCTAAAGCACTGTATTCAGTCCTGGGGACCCCAGCAAAAGAAATACATGGAGCTGCTGGAGTGGCTCCAGAAGAGGGCCACAAAGGTAATCAGAGGGCTGGAACACCTCCCCTATGAAGAAAAACTGAGGCAGCTGGGCTTGTTTAGCTTGGCGAAGAGAAGACTTCAGGCAAACCTCACTTCACTGTGGTACTTAAAGGGAGCTGACAGACTGGAGAGTGACTGGCTTTTTCACAGTCTGACAGTGATAAGACAAGGGGGAATGGCTTTATTTTGGACTAGCCCTCATGTGTAATATAAGAACATAAAAATTCAGTGATTAAAATAAGTAACACCTTCCAGGTCATTGTCTGGTACTATGGAGACAATGCCCAGTGAAAGAGTTCAGAAAATGAGCAAGCATGCAATTACACAACCCTGCTAACCTTGCCAGCTTTTAGGTTTCTTCTGTTAAAGACACTTTGGCTTCCTACATTTTACTGCATCTTCACTGCGCTCCTGTTTGTGGTCAAATGACCAAGCACATAACAGCATTCTGAAATAGCAAAGTTCAGGCACAAAGCACGAAGAGGCAGAGGTATGAACTGCTGTTCATATATCCATGCGTAATTCAATGTGGTTATAATTTGACATTAAACCACTTTGAAAGTGTGATTTGATCCAGTGAGCATAAATGCTTTAAAATTTAAAATGCTTTTCTATCTTTTCCTGTATAATGTTATTTGTACTATGGATATTTCTGTGTGCTTTACAGAAAATTGAATTTTTATCGTGATCACTCATTTTTACAGCACGTAAAAGTACGTTGCATTCCTCATGTCTGTGTTATCTATACTTTCACTTTAAATGTTGCTCATACTAACTACACATTTAAACTGGGAATATGTGTATTGATTAACTACAGGCAGTTGCAAATGTAGGGACCTGGTGAACAAAGCAAATGTATATTAGTAAGCATGGGAGTAAAAATCCTTTACTAACAAAAAATGGGTGGACTACGCTATTATTCTTTGATTAAATAGTGGATAATTATTTACAAAATATAGCACTTCTCCACTGAAATAGCCGCAGGGGCATTGCTAATTATACAGCATGTGGAAAACTACCCCTAGTGCAGTACTATGGCAATTCATTTTGTGGTTACCAACAATACCTCAGTAAATATAAGACTTCCTTTGACCCTTGGTAAGGATCACTGTTATAGTTTAGGCAGTCAGAGTAACAGCTTTTCTCCATAAATTTCTCCTTCCATTCTTCTGACTTCACATAGTTATAAGCAATTGACTCTAATTTAAAAACAAGCCAAGCTTTCTTTTGAAGTATATTAACAAGACTGGTGCATAGCAGATGCAACAGGTACTTTTTTTCACTCTGTTTAACGTTACTTAAGATTTCAGCTGAGAGAGGCAGCAAATAAGTTCACATTTAAAGAAATATGGAGAGAGTCTGAAGTGACTGACAAAAAAATGCAGGAACGGATTTAGCCCAGAAAAGGTAAGACTGCAGAGAATGGTTAAGTTATTCAGAATGTAAAGCAACAAAAATTTATAAATATTTCATTCTCTTGACTAACAGATAAGGGAGAAAACACTGCCTTATTTTTGTACAAAGATTCTGCTGGATACTAACAAAAATCTTCCTGCTTTTTTGGGTAGTGAGCCATGCTGAAACTAGAGAAATGTTACTCATTTGTGATATGTAGAATGAATTAGACCAACATATGTATACGTAAGGCACTCAGTACTACTTCAGAGCTGAAAGAGAGAAGAGAGGCCTATCAAACTCCCACACAGCTCCATAGTTGTTTGGTTTAAAGAAAAAACACTTCTCTTTACATACCTTCGATGTGAAGCATAATTTCCCGTAATATGTCCGGAGCCATCACAGCCAGGAGTCGGACACCTAGAATAATAATGTAAAAAAATACAAAGCAGAGTTACTGACAGATAAAATACAGCCGCCCATTTTATATTAAATAAATATTAATTGACTTAACCATTGTTTCCACAGGTGCCAGCCTTGGGGACCTCCAGCCATTCCTAAGCTTAAGCTTAGTCCTATACCAGGGACAAACATTCTATTTTCACTCATAAAATGTTTCTATTAATTACTCATCACCTGCCCAGACAAACACTTTCTGGATACCTCTAGCACTGGCAGATTACTGGAGATCTCCAGTAGCAGCCTGACATTCCTTCACCATCAGGAATGAATAGGGGCAAACGCAAATGCAACACCCCCAAGATATATTCTTAGGTAATGGCTAAGACTGCAACTGAGCTGTTTTGTTTTCCATCAAGGCTCTTGCTCTAATCCCATCACACAATGTCATGAGATGTTGGTGCACCATGGAGATAACCCTCCATGACTCCAGGAAACAAAGGAAATGCCTAACAAAAAGGAAATGTGCAGACCGGTCTCTTGCATAGAAACAACTCACCTAGCATTCCCAAACGTCAAGCAACCAGATACACTCACCAGTGAAACTTTTAATAACTGAATGACAGAAGAGCCATCAAAGAAAATGGGTGTTTCTACACTGTGAAGATGACTATGATCCCTACAGAACAAGCTAACTTATAACGTTAGTATTATCATTAACTGGTACTTGAATGGATACACTAAATCAAAGACAAAAGAAGAATTTATACTCATATTTTATTATGTTACTTATACTCCTTACTTTATATTCATTTGAACAGTTAATTGCTACGTGAATTCCAAAAATTCACTTTTCCTGAGTGTTAGTTTTGAATTTTAGAGGCACTTTAAAGCTTCTTTTGATGACAGCATTCTAATTCATAAAAGTGTGTGCACAACCTCAGATGTTGCACTCTGGAACATCATTTCCACAGCATTGAGTTCATCAATTATTTGAATCTAGAATACACGCACATTTTGGCTTTCACCCTTTAGTTACTTGTGTGCTTTCCTCAAAGTTGGTACATACTGGTTTCCCACAGTTTTCTTCAGAGACTTGAAAGTTTCTTAATATCATGACTGCAAACAACTTGGAATTCAGTGCAATGGGGCTGTTATGTTCCATTAGGCTGAACTTTAGCTCTTTAAAGCTAATAAGTATTACCTACTTCAGAGGAGCTCAGCAGGGCCAAACCTCAAACATGATTACTGCAGCTTGAAAGAGATAAATTAAACTGGAATTTGTTAAATGGAGTTCTCATATGGTCTTCTTCTGGACCAGTTCAGTTATTCTATAGAAAACATAAAAATACAGTAAGGCTTCCAGGATTTAAGCTTGTAGAACTTCACTAGGTCATTGAAGTTTCTCTTCCATGTAACAGAGTGCATAAGGGACAAGGAATCTAAACAGGATCCTAAAGGATAATTTTCCTTTTCTCTTGATTTATGAGTTTTCTTCACTTGTATACTAAGGCTTTGACACAATGACTCCCTGTTACCATGCCACTGCACAGGACCAAGTATGATAAGACCATGACCTTGACTATAAAGTGTAAGTAGTGCTGTGAGTCTTAATATCTAAAGACCCACACCCACACTGACATCAAAAATTTTCTGCTTGTAGTTCCTTTTCATATACCTACATAAGAATACACTGAACATATCTTAGTTCTTGCCACTCATTCTTAACTGTGGCTGCACATCACAAGCACAAACCTTGAATTCTAGTTTGGCTAATACTTTAAGTTAAAAAATAAATGGGAAGAGTCTTATTTTTAGTTTCTTACGTTTAAAATATTTCAAATATAGATATTTAGATATTTTGGTATTTTTTCAGATTTGTTCAGATTTTTACTGCTTTTTTAATATTTATTTTTAATTATTATTAT
>VXAB01008700.1:30473-91134 GCA_013399175.1 Odontophorus gujanensis | reverse complement strand
ATAATAAATAATTAATAAATAATGAATATAAGATTATGGATAATAGATATAATAAATAATAAATAAAAACCTGATTTTTGTGGATGATAAAATATCACATTTTGATTTGCCCTAAACTTGGGATATATAACTTGTTGCTTAAAAATGCCTCAAAGACAACATTTCTATAGTTCTTGTTTTTTATATTTACTGTGCTGGGTATTAAATTATATCAGAATTGTCCTGGTGAGATAGATTATTCAAGAGAAGCATTCAGAGGAACACAATTAATATATCTACCCAAAGTACTTGTATAACTCCAGTTCTCTAAGTATGAACACCATGTGTTCTTGTTTAGCCTCATTTGATCTCTGAAAAACAGAGTTACTGCCATCTTTATTTATATTATATACAAAATTCAGAAACATGTAAAATAAATGCAGGCTGTCCATGAGATCTTTAACAAAATGGAAACCATAGCTCAAGTCCATAATTTTAACTCCAAATTTGCTGAGTTCTTCCTTTTCTCTTTTCTCACTTCCGTGAAGTGTATCTACCTCATGAATATCATTCTGTGCTATGTATCTCTTCAAGTGCTGTCAGTTGAATAAGAAAATTAGGACATTAGGAAAACCTGAAGTCAAATAAATGTAAGTAGCAGAACTGCCAGGAGCAAGTGAGGAGGGAGAAGTAACTCAGTTTGTAGAGTGCACATTTTCTTATATATTTTTAGAAAATTTCAAAGAGCAAACAGGTGTTTTATACAACCGATGAAATGATAGCAGCACAGAACCTCTTTCCAGTGAAACAAATTGAAAATGCAGTGTTTTGAACTATTCATTCTACTAGTCCAGACTGCTCAATATCTTTTGCTTTTTCTTCTGTTTCATTTCACAAAAGATATCAAACAGAGGAGATGGCTTAGCTTTTTCCTTACTCCATCTTCTCTTAAAAATTACCATCCTTCTACTCCCAGTGTCCTCCTGATGGGTAGTTCAAGGCAAGGTACAGAAGCAGTCTAAACAGTTTGAGTTGCTTTGATGACTGATGCCACTGGAGTCAGAAAGCTCCAAAATAACATGCTGTTAAAAAGACTATAGAAAGGCTTTACTGGCTTCTTTAATATGGATTGCTCTTATTTTAGAATATAACAGAATTTGAGCCCGCACAAAGTCTGTGAAAAGAGAGCAAGCCCCTAAGGACAGGGTGTTATAAAGAAAAGAGTCCTGGGAATAATCTGAGGCTTTTCTTTCCTATAGACAGTTCAAATTCACATTTAGTCTTTATCCATATATTTAGATCACACAGAGACAAGGTTGTGGATCCCACAGCTATGACAGCGATGCCAAATGAATGTATCCAAAAAACTCCAGACCCCAGGGTTAGCGACTGACTTGAGTTCATCTCCATTTGAAATTTTTCAATGACCTGCTGTAAGGGGAGGGAAGGGGCAACCACATTTGTGAATATTCCTGGTTAAGTTAAGGTAAATGATATGCAGATGTCCATACACAATTGCCAATTTTAATGAAAGTCTCCCACAGTTATAAGGAGAAGCATACCACAGAATTTTTTTTTTTTGTTAGTCCATTATATCCTCTATATAATTTATCCACAAGAATGCATCAGAAACCAGTATTTCACATATCCCAAATGTATAGATTCTGCTCAAGATTTTCCACAGTCTAGACCATCTGTTCCCAGTCTCCTTGGTCTGAGCACTGACAAAACTGAAAACACTATATACTAGTAGTTCTGGGACTATTACAATTTTCATCTACACTCTCAAAAAAGCACAGATAGAAAGTCCATCAGCTTGGGTTCTTAATGCTTTGTATACATTCCATTTCCTCATCAACACTTCTTGATTGATGAAGAAATATCGAACTAGAAAGTCTTCCACTTTATCATTTCTCACCCTAACTATTGCAGACGGAATACCACAAAATAGTCTAATATTACTATTTATTTATTTTAGTTGTTTCTTACTTGTCCTGTGGGGAGACTTGTTGTGTCCTGCTGGACCTCTCTTGATTGTTTTCTCCTGACTTCATGGACAGCGTCATGCATCTTTTAAGAAAATTAAATAGAAACCAAAACCTCATACAGCCTATGACATAGCTGTGCAATCAGGATGAGGCCTCCCTTCCTTTCTCAGCAATTAATTATTGATTTCAAATACATAACCTGGAGTCCACATACCACTAAATGTAACAGAAACCAAAAGGCTTTTTAATTGTCTGCCTCTTTAGAACTGAACCACTTCTGCCTGGTAAAACATTTTTCCTTGAATGTTTATTAGAATTTAAAATAATTGGATTTGTTTACATCATTACTCTGTATTTACATCATTAAAGGCTTGTAAGAGTAATAAAACATTAAAATTTTTGCAACTGTGACATCCATGTCCTGTTTCTAATTGAGCCTCAATTAAAAAGCATGACTCCCTGGTCACACTTAAGTCCTTTTCCCAAATACATAAATTTGGATTTAGAGTCACCTGTAATAATTGGTAATTAGTTAAAGATCAATACTTAAGTCAAATGAAAAACACTGAAAATAATTGAATTCAATAATTCCCTCACAACCACAATACTAATTTGGAATGGTCTGGCTAATTTAGAATACCCACTCAGGCTACATTGCAGTATTCAGAGATCTTCTTTGACATTCATTTGTTCCAAATAATTTTTTGTGCTTTTTTTTTTTTTTAATAAAATTGTTCTGTCTCTCCTCTTATGATATGGAACAAAAATTGGGCTGCAGCTCCCAAGGCACTTAGCGGTATAAAAATAGTCTGCAATATGACCCACAGACTGTCAGGGTTAGACTCAGTTACAAAGCCTTTCCTGTACCAAAAAACTCATAGAATGTGCCAAAGTAGATGATATTGATGGACCCTTTCCACAGTCCTAACTCCATATGGAAAAGTATTTCAGAAGAATGCATTGCGACCTGAGTAGGCCACAGTAAAGGTAGATGACGTGCCTTGAAGAAGGACATGTCAGTGTGTGTCAGAGTGTAGCTAAGCCCATAGAGGGAATCTAGGCCTGTAACTTCATCATCGCTTACGCTAGTCATTCTCTTAATCTCTTTTTACATCTGAGATTGTCATCAACAAAAGACTATATACTTTTTTTTTCGTTCTAAAATACATAACAATTAGAGTAGGTGTAATAGTCCTTAGAAGCAGGGTTCTTCTCTTGCAGGTCACATTAAGTCGTAACAAAAGCACCCTCTGACCTTAGGACCTCGATAGCAGATGGACTGATGCCCTCTTTGCACTGTGTGCAGTGTTCACTGCAGAAACAGTGCATATGTGACTTACAATCCAGGTAAACAGAAGAATTAAAACATAGAAGAAGATAAAGAAGCATGAACAGAACGTTGCTAGAGATAGGAGCAGAGCTTGGGGCATCCAGCTCCTGAACTATTAAACACTGCCACCACTATCACTTTAACCTAAAAAATTAGTAATAAGAATGTTTTTATTTTGTTTTTATTTTTTCTGAGCTGTTAGTTTTCACTAGTACCCCCCAGCTCCTTGAAAGGAAACTTTGCTACAGCATACTTGGGGAGAAAAAAATTTGTGCGTATCCGTCTTTCCTAAGATGTGACTGAAAGGATGAGCCACCAAATCCAGATCCTGTGAGTGCTGGAAGGACGTGGCCAAAGAAATGTCTGCAGGGTAGGGTGATGGTGTGGGTAGTCTCTCTCCATTACACTCAGTGCAATTGATTCTGATCTGTTATGTTAGCCTCACTAAAAAAGTGAGGTGGTTTCCTTTTCAGTCTCTCCCATAATGACTAACATAAACTTGATTTCAAAATGGATGCACTCCCTGAAACAAATATGTGATTTGCAGCTTGTCAGCAACTGCAATATGATCTTGCACAGTAAATTACAGCATAATTTCTGAAGGCTTTCCTTCTCTTTCTTTCTTGTTATATATATAAAACCCAAAATGATTTGTAAGACATGTTCATTGGTGGTACATACTAGAAAAACACAAAAAATGTGGGGATTGTAAATTTATACCATTCTGGTTTGCTAGAAAGATGTGTATTCT
This sequence comes from Odontophorus gujanensis, assembly GCA_013399175.1. Taxonomy (NCBI): domain Eukaryota; kingdom Metazoa; phylum Chordata; class Aves; order Galliformes; family Odontophoridae; genus Odontophorus; species Odontophorus gujanensis. The sequence goes on along the minus strand of VXAB01008700.1, from coordinate 87,086 downwards.
ACTAGAATTTCAAATGTGTTCTTTTGCTTCTGTAGATGTCAAATGAAAAATTAAGAATCAAACTGGCATGGAGTGAAGTTTCCTGTTGTCTTGGCCATTGGGTGAAATTTAGGATAGCTATTATAGTAGTTATGCAACTGGAAGTATTTAAAGAAAAGAACAGGCAAAACAGAAGATTATCCAGAAGAAGCAATTCCAGATTAACCCTTCTTATGCATTAAAACTCACTAACCTGCCCCTGTTCTTATTTGGAAGAAGATTTGACTTGAAAATAGTAGAATGTTTGTGCAACTGCCTTTTCACAGTGAACTAGATAGCAAGGGTGAACCATAACAAAAATCACCTAAAATATCACGGTATCCTTTTCTTGTACCTCTGGCTTTTTTGAAAAAGATATGCTGCCTTAAGTCACGTTCTACACAGAAATTCTTGCTGAGATTATAGTAAAGCCTACTGTAGGCAGAGAGTACTGAAAAAGTAATAACAGGAAAATTACTTCAACGCAGGGTCCCTGCACCTTGGTAGTCGCACTTGAGCATTGAAAATAGGGTTTTAATTGTAACATAAGTGTTTCTGCTCTGCTGAGAAAGAAATTTCACCCAAGGAGAGCTGCAGGTCTGCACAATTAACATCAAAATGAATCAAATGAAAGAAAACATTTGTACTGGGCTATGCTTCACCTTTTCTGTGCTTTGCAGTACATTTGTGAGACACTGCTTGAGAAATAAATTATAACTTGTTACTGGAACAACTCTCCTTAGTATAGAAACCATTCATTCTTGTAGAACTTGGAAGCTAGGTTTGAGGGAATTTATCACCAGACTGTTTTAACACATACAATTTTTAAAAATATTTATATATTTATTTCAATGTAGAATAATTCCATGAGTCTACTTTCCCGAGTAATGCTACGTTTAAGACTTTCCTATGGTCTTCCTTCCATATTTTAATGTCTTTATATTTCTGCTAAACTGAAAAAAAGATCCGGGGGAGCCTCATGAATAAACATAATCCTTTATGCAGAGACTGATTCAAGTCATTTCAAGTTTAGTGGGACTGAATGAATCCCAGGTTTTCTGCCCCACCCACTGAGAAGAAAAATTCACATGACATTCTGCTATTTTTTAACATCTGAACAAAAAGGCCCAAGGTCTTTTTTTCAAACTGTCCATTAACATTTCACAAGGCTGCAATATATATTTATTTTTATAGTCTTGAGTTCCCTGCTGGAATAATCTTCTCTGACATAATTTCAACACTTCCTCATTGATTTTTTACTGCTATAGTGAACATTGCCAAAGGCTTTACCCAGTATAACCTCATCTTCCCACTCATAGCTTCACAGCACTAAAAGTATGTTTGTGAAAACACTTAAATGGCTTAGTTTATATTCTAAAATATATATATGTATAAAAAAGAGGGAGGTATATAATGAATTCCATGGAAGCCAGTAGTATGTCTAATTTGCTCACACATGGTGAGGCAGCTTTACATTAGCCAGGTCAAAGGTTTATATATATATATATAGCTATAGCAAGTTTTCCAAAGAAGCCCAGAAATATTTTGTGTCATAATTATGCAGTTATTAGTACAGGAGACTAGAGGTATCTGTTATGTTCTTCTGAAAATTATAAGCAATACATCACGAGCATCACACCTTACAAAGGAAGTCCCTTGAGTTGATAATAACCTGCATTGTGCTCTTTGCATTCCTATCTTCTGTTATTGTAAAATCAAAGTGAAGATCACTTTATGCTTACCACAACACATGGACAATTTTATTTTCTGTTCTCCAGCCTTGGTCTACTTTCTCTACAAAGACCTTCAGCCTCTCTCTCTCAGCAGTTTCCTTGTATCTCCTCACTGTCTTTACTAACAAGGATTTATTTTGGATATTGGCAGTTTCACATCCTCACAGCAAACTCTCCTTACTTCCTTGGATTTTCCCCTTTTTATTATCTTCATGATGATCATTTTCTTTTCTCTCCCTAGCACACAGCTTGCCAACACATAAAATCTATACATTTTTTGCTGAGAGTAATGCCAATAACAAGCAGACCAATGAAAAGGGTGGTTCATTTATAGAGTATGTAGGCCAGCAGGAAACCGTGAGTTATTTTGTTTCATTTTCTTCTAAAGAAGGAATAAAAAACAAAGCTATAATTGAAAATCAGCGAGAGGCTTAGATGCACAACGGTGTTACCATGATGGAAGAGGCTTGAAGCTAAAAAGTTCTGCTTTTCTGTCTATTCCTGGTAGGCAAGAACTCAAGAGAGTCACCAGTGCAAACAATCTGATGAAGTCACAGGAATTCCGCATGTCAGGACCATACATTCTCATCTCCTACATGCACTGTCATAGATGTGCACCTGACTGCCTATTTCAGTCCTTAAAGAGATGAGACAAAAACATCAAACGTGGTTTCATCCCAAATCCCATGACTTCTCAACTAAAATCTTGCAAAAAAACCCAACATAAAATAGGCTGAGTACAGTAGAACACCAAAGCCCTAGTCAAGTCTATGCACACTGTGCCTGACTCAATAGAAATGGGAGAGGATCACCTCTGCTTTGGGATACATTCAGAAGAAGCTGATAAAGGGAGGAAGAAACACAAACTTGTGAATTTACCAAAACCAAGCTGTATGTTCATAGCGCAGTCAAAAGTACCTCCCAGGTCTTCAGTATCCCAGCTTAGGCCTTGATGCAGACAGGGCTCACGTGAAGGAGAGTCTCATAATTAATAGGTCTGTGCTACAGTGAAGATGCCAGTATCATTTCCTAGGTAGGAATTCATGTCAGGGAAAAGGATGACTCATAATCCTTCTCAGGCAGACACAGCTTAGTACCTGCTTTGGTTATACACCAGAATATTCATGAACACAACACTTATATGGTTCGTCAGACAGGTAATCTGATGTTCCTTGGACTCCTTGCATTACTCTCTGCAGAAAGCTGATCTCCATCAATTCTACACCAATCATCTGCAGTGCTGATATTTTGAGAAGGGTATCCATTATGCAGAGTACCTTTATTTTCATAAAGAGTTCAATTCATCACTGCATGCTGTCTTCTTCTTGTCACCAGCCCCTATGCTTCCTTTCTAATGAAAACTGTTTTCTTCTGTCCAAGACAATTTAAATTACAATCTATTCTCTTTAATCGCAAAGGAAAAAAAAAAAAAAAAAAAAAAAAAAAGAAAAAAAATCACTTCTGTTCCTAACAGCAGTTAGTGTCTACTCTCTCTTCAGCTCAAATACATGCCTGCTTCTGGGACATTTCTCCTGTCGCCAGCTCTCACCAGTCCTAGGATCTGTCCTTTATCCAATTCCAACCACGTACAGCCAGGATCATTGTTCCTTGTAGAAACAGTTGCCTTCTCTGAGACTGGTACACAAAGGAGCAGGAGCAATCTGCTGTGAAGCTACTTGGAGTCAAATGAGGATGTAACAATAGAGATAAATGGAGACAAAATAAAATCCCCAGCCGTGAGATAGATAAACATTGGGCAGGCAGTATGTTGAGCTAGAAGCAGAGTATCCAAAGGTCTTATTTCTTTTATTTTTTTTCTTCTTTGGCACTGCTTTACATAGCTTATCATGCCCACAAAGTATTTGATTTGAATTTTATCAGGCACTGCAGGCTGACACAATTAAATCTAATTAGCAAATCCCTCCACTTCTGCGCATTCAATCCAGAAAGATTTTGCCTTCTAGTCTTAAACCACCTAGAAGAACTCAAGTTATTTACTTTGGTAGTACCTTAGGAATATCTGTGGGAATTGGACTATCACTGTTTCAAGCACATGTTCAAGAAGCATCTGCCCAGGATCTCATGCAGAATTTGTGAGTCCTACATTAGCTATGGACCATCAAGTCAACCAAATAGCTCTGACAGAATCAGACAGATACTGACTTTGTAAAAATATTCAAATTCTGTTCTCCCTGGGCTCTCTATTCTTCCAAGGGGAGGAATTGCAACTGTAAAGGACATGTTGGGCTTCATAGAGAAAACATCAAACTTTAGACTTCCTTAGGAAGTAATATAGTCATCAGTACATGCAGCAGAGCTGAGAAGTGCTGCAAGATGGTGGAAAATGCTTTTGCTTCTGTGTGTTTTTCTCTATGGAGTGTTAAAATACTGCTGCCTGAAAAATAACAGAAGTGCAAGTTAAAAAGGATGTGTAGACAAAGAGAAGCAAAACGGGTTGCAAGAAAGATATGTATATTAAATATTTATAATAATAGCCTTGTGGTATTACAAATGTTCACGTGCATTTATTTAAAACCAGCTAAGGATTCAAATTCAACTCCGTGGCAAACACATGGTTGTAAATCAAGTATATATTACCTCTTATGGTTTCTTCACAAAAAACAATTTTTTTTAATCTAAACCATGATTCTTATCCACCATAGCCAAATCTGAGGTAAGTAACTTGACTTCACTGCTTAGATCCAATAAAAGAAGACAAAATTATAGCAGATCAATGACATAATATATTCAGTACTGTTAGTAGTACAAGCATATCTACTTAACAATCAGTTGACTTAGCAGTTTTTGTAATTAAATATTAAAATGAATGTTATGGTTCTGGAACATGAGAACAAAAAGCATCATATAAATCAGAGCAAGACCACATCCCTGTAAGTAGCACTGGGCAGCAGAAACTGTTAAGAATTCAATAAAATCAGAATTAAAAAGGTAAAACATTTCCCATTAATCATCAAAGTGAATAAAATCCTGACTTGTCAATAATAGATAACTGAATTAAACATACATTAAGTCAGAAACAAAGGATTTTAAAATTGTATTTTGTAATACTGACCATGTGTTGCCGAGCTCACAGGTAGGGCTCTCGCGAGATCGAAACCCCCCTATAAGCTACGTAGCAATTAGAAGTATGGCACCTTACTGTGAAGTGCTGAATCATTGTAACTCATTAGTGCGCATGCTTATCAGTAGGCCATAAAAGCTGTGAAGTACAAACAATAAACGCCATTTGCTGCTCATCGCATCGGTGCAGTATCTCAGCTCTTGGCCCTGGTCGGGCAGGTCGTGAGCTCAGACCTATGCGGGACCAGTTTTTGCAGGCCGAGGTCCGTTGGGTGGCACGCACGGCAACACCATGAACACAGGCCTAAATGTAAAACAAAATAAGTTTGTGCCTGCAATGAATATTCTAGCAGACAAAATCTTTACTCCTGTAACTTTTTTCACATGGCAAAAGTTCATATCCAGAAGTGAACCCAGAACTGAGCATTAACATGAAATTTAATTTTTTTTACTTCACCATGAATTTCATAGTACTTGATTATTGGCATATATATACTTTTGTGTAGAAAGTTGAAAATTGTTTTCAAGAATATATCATAGGAGAGGTGAATGAATATTTTACAGAAACTACAGTCACAAAACAAAAAAAACCTTTTTCCTAATATTTTTTACACAAATGGAAGATCAGCATAATCTGTTTTTGGATTCTTTACATAGCTTCTGTCCTAAGACTGCAACATCAATTTGCAATACCTGCAAAAATATGTAGATTATTGTTTTGTGTGCTGGAGGGTTTTAACCTTTATATGATGATATATTATGATATGTCATTGTCTAGCAATGAATTATTCTCTTCCTGTATGATTCTAAGGTTATAAAGCAAGAAAAATTTAAAGTCATCAAACCAGAACTGACATCTACTCTTGCTTCTTACTGTAGAGAAGTAACTTTAAACCTTTTTTATTTTTGCAAATGAATCCATAAAGTAATTCTAGGAGGGTCCAGAATTTACACAACACATTTAAAATTACTGTAATTCTGAGAATTGTTTTGTTGTTCTTAATTTACTTTTCAGAGTGCACTCAGAAGTAACCAATGGGCACTCAAGGCTTTGTGAGCTACAGATTGAAAATCGCTGTTGAATTAAAATAATTAATTTAACTGCAGTAGTCAGATGAAACAAAAACACCCTTAAATCCATGAGTATTAAGGAAAATAAAAGCTTATTTTCAATGAACAAAGTTTTCACTCTCAGCACTCTCAAACAACATTCTATCAAGTCCAAAAGCCTCTTAACTATTAACTTGGCAGTACCTGTGTCAGAAAGAGTACTCTGGTTGAGAAAACAGAGTTCCTTAGACCTCCCCAATTCAGTGTTGTACCAAGGGGTCAATATCCCCCACACCCTAGCTGTTTGGCAGTACTAAGACACTGCAAGGCATTTCACCTCACTTTCCATCCATACTGTTTATTTACTTCCTGATTATATGAAGGATCCTAGTTCCTCTGATAAGCACAGGTCAAATGTTGAAAAGGTCTTAGGTATAGGGAAGTTACTGATCATGTCATCGTGCACATTTCACAAGTTATGAAAAAAAAAAAGTTTATTTTAATTGTTGCTGTTTCTTCCTGGCACAGCAGTGTTAGTAGGCCTTTTCCTGTTCTTCATAACCTAGCAAAATAACTCTCGCTACCGTTACATCGGAAGAGAGGAAATGAGGCCAGTGACTGAAACTCATTACCATAAATTATAATATACTTCCTTCCCTTGAGGTCTCAATTAAAAGCAGTAAAAGGTACTAAGGAAAAAAAAAAAAAAAGACTGAAAATATACTAGCAGAAATATTTAAAGCTGAACTTTGTCTTTGGTCTTGTTTTTTTTTTTATTCCCAGAGTTGTCACAGACTTCAAAGAAATGCTGCCAGCTAATATTGCTGAAGATTGCTTTATAAACATTTGTATTTACTTAATTCCCTCCCTGTACTTACGTCCTCTCACACAGTTGGAATAGTATGTTCCTTTGTTCATAATTGCTTGCTTCTTCTGTACTTTAAACGTACTTGAGGGGAAAAAAAGTACAATGGCACAGACAGATAAAATATTTCCAAATTCAAGTAATACACAGAATTAACAATGTCTTCAACTTCACGTGCTGACTTTGTTCAGTCAACAACCACACTGAAATTAGGAGGAAATACTAACAAAAATCAGTAAAACTTACTTATTCTCTAGATCTTGGTAAGAAGTGTTGAATCCTTTGCTACTGAGTTCTCCAAAGCCTAGCTCTCGTGTGACACTGAGTTGACAAGTCTTCATGAGATATTTGGTACAAACATTTTTTTGACCAGCTCTATCCTCAGCTTTTCTCTTTCCCTTCCTTTTTTTTTTTTCCCTTTCTTTTTCCCGATTTGTGGCACTTCTGCTTCCATTCCTCCACTGGTGCAACTCATTTGCTTACCAGGCTTCCACAGTATTAGCTTTGAGTTACTCCCAGGCTTCTCCTAAGGTGGAGGAAGAACTCCCTGTACACACCTCTAAACACATCTCCTTCTAGTCTTTGTAAACATCCTTCATTAGAACATTTACACAAGTATCGATGACTGCTAAACATAAAATCAGAGCCCACCAGCTATCACAACAAGCGAAGATTGATTCTTTGCTTCACTTTCAATGTCCGTACCTACAGCTATCTCTTACTGATCTCAAGACAGTAAGTTCACTGTAACAGTGATTTAGCTTTAGGTATATCTATGAAGAATTCAGTACAGAGGATTTCTGTTTCTGTTGCTTGGGTTACATTTGATAAATGCTAGTTAGCTTGTAAAAATATATTTTTTTAATTTATTTAAATTATCTTTAAAGATTATATTTGTAGACAACATATTGCTTAAGTATATGATATTCTAGGAATAGAAGTAGACTTCTGTAATCTCTGATCAAGGTTAGAATTAAAGACCAATAGTAAAATCTGTCCTTAAATAGTGTGAAATCACTTAGAACCAGGTGATTTTTAAGGTCCATTCTAAGCCAAACCATTCTAAGATTCTATGCTGTAGTTTGGGAAAGAGAGTCATATGAATGAATAATATTGCCAACATTCAGACAAAAGCCAGGTCCAAACCTAACTCAATCTGAGTTGTAATTGCCTTTTTGTCCTTGCAGATTTTACATTCTGATTGGGAAAATACCATCTTTAAATTTTTTAAATTGGTTGAAAGGATGAATGGGATAATTTTGAACTGAAGTCTGTGCTATTTCTCATCTGTTCCAGGAGATCATTTCTTGCCTAAGATCTGCAGCAAAATATTTCTTTTTTTCATTTGCTCTAATGACTTATTTTTTAGTTACACAGACATCATCTTACCAGGAGAGGAACCTTTTCTTCTCTTCAGTAATTACTACCCATCTGTAACATCATTATTTCCTTTTAGTAGTAAGCTGATCATTCTTTTTCAGGACTCTTATCTTCTGTAGTTTACAGAGACCATCAAAAGACAGTACAAACTTGCTAAATTCATATATTATATATATACAAGTTTTTACAAATGGACTGAACAAAACAATCGTAGAAGAATTCATTAATTGTATCTCTCTAGGAGGTGAGTCAATCATCTAACTGAGTATGAATACAGTCTACCCTCCTTATAAAAAATTACTGATATTCAACTTCTATTACCTCTGCCTAATAACAACACTGGGACACACTGTAAATTTTTACTCTGAATTTCAGTCCTCCAAATATTAAAAAAGGCTGCTGATTTTACATGTGAGAACATCTGTTTCATCATCCAGCTGTTATGGTAGCATTGCTTTTAGTCTGTTTTTCTCTAAGAAGAATATGTGTTCTGTGCGTGGATCTAAAGATTTGCTGATATTACTGTTACTGCTTCCTTCATTTCTCTTTTTAACTTCTTCACTAAATGCAATTAATGAAATCCACCAAATGTCAGTGTAATTTTCATGAACTATCCTTAATGACTTTCTGGCTTGCCTTAGTATCCTTCCTGGTTTACCATAGTTCACAAATTCCATTGACTACTATCAGTCTTCTTTGATACCTTCTTGACAAAGAAATTAATATTCTGTCAGCTTTTACTGCAACAATCCACTAGCTTTTTCCATCCAGCCAACTTTACATTGTAATGATTTGTGAGATGAGACATTAACAAAGACTCCTTCAGAATCTCTTAGAACCTCTCTCATCTTTCTGCCAGCAAGCATCTGTGAGAATAAAGTCCTCATGAAAATAGCTCGCATACCACAAGCTGTCACAAGTCCCATGTAATGTGCCTCTGCTGCAGATTAATGCACAACTTCCTGTTATTTTTTTTCTCCATAAGATAGGCCAAATAATAAAACTTTTTGTATAAGCACACAAGAATTTTTCTTACATTTCATACTCAGGATATGTTCTCTATGGAACTACTGTTTTCACCCTTTTCAGGTTGGTCCTATTTTGAAGAGTTGACTTTCCAGAGTGCTGCAGCATGTCTTTCCTCTCTTCCAATTCTTATGATGACACAAAGATAGAAGAAATTCCTGACATCGAAAGAGTATAATTTCCCAGTATTTCAGTTAGCACTGTAGTTGGGAAATTACTTGCACTTACCATGTCCCATTTTAGGCTTCATAGAATGGAAGTTTTACGTGAGATGGGTAAAAATAATGGGTACCTCTCTTAAAAGAGCTTTTAATGACATTGCTCTTTTCAGCTCATCTCAGTATTAGAAAAATATCAAGAGCTCAGATTAATTTCTTGTTATATAAATTCAAATATATAATTCAGATTAATTTCTTTGAATGTAATTTTGTTAATCAGTGGATATATAAAATATATGCACACCAAAGTCAATTTCCATTTAAAAAATAATCCCAACAAATCCATCAGAAAAAACATGGATTAGACTATCAGTTATGTTTTACTCTATAATGCTCCCCAAGGTCCTTGCCATGACATGCTCAAAAGGATGGATGATTTTCCGTTATCCCTCACTCAACTGGCAGTTCCACTACAACTCTTCATAATTCATTCTTCAGGGATTCTCAAACATTTTATCAGATGCGGGATTTTTCACCAGCTTTCCTCTAATTTTTCTCTCAGATGCGACCAAGACAAGCAGTACTTGACATTTGTTATTAACGGAATTCAGTGAGACACAAAAGAAAAAGGCTTGAAGTGAAATATCTTCTCTCACATTATCAAGTTAAGGAATTGGTTTATCTGAGTGGAAATATCATATGCTTGCAAACAAATGTAATTTTGGAAAAGAACAGATTTTCAGTTATTTTGGTACATATTTGGATGTAAACGTAAACTAGATAATGTCTGAGCAGTAATATACAGTTCTGGAGTTCTTAAAGCCTTTCCTTTTATGGTAAAAGATGTTCAGAGCTGTAAGATACAGCTGGAGTTCTGTTTTGTTTTTCAGGGAGCAGTTGTACGATCACTGCTGTTTCTTTAGCACGTGTCCTCCAAAGTCTGCAAAACATACTTGCCTTTGTATTCTTGCTCTAAAGAACCAGAAATTTCCCTTCTGGATGCTGGAGTCCTACAAAGTGCAGCTTTTCCCAGTGTAGAAGCACGGAACTTGGCAAGACCCTGCACTCAATTCTCTTTGGTTTCTGGCTTCAGTCTGTACTCACTACTCAGTTCCTCATCTTTTCTACTACATACTAAATGATTTTTAATAAATAAATAAAAGACCCCACCACCCTTACATTCCAAACATCTGGACTAAGAAAACATCATGGAGGATTATTTTTAATATTTCAATACTTAATTTCCACTTTTTATACAGCAGGAAATGTAAAAGGAAGACAATACTAGAGGAACAGTCCTGCTAGCACTTTGGCCAAGCATTTTTTCTTTTTTTTTAATAGATAGAAAGCTGACTGATTTTTTAGCTTCCCGTGTTCAGCAGTAAGTAAAAAGATAGCAAACTCTATTTTAGACTGAAGTATACAAAGATGACATTCAAAGACAGCTTTTACAGGGATATTGAAAGAAAACTCAAAGAGCACAACTGGTGGACATGCAACCTTGTTAGGTGTTCTTTATATAAATCTTGAATCCATTTGCTTGAAGACTAAGTGTATCAATACAGGAATTCATAGGTAAAGCCCAGAACAAAGTCATTTGGCAGAACTCAATACAAAAATTATTCAAAATCAGGTAACGTAGGTATCCAAAAAGACACCAAGGACATGTGAAATATAACTAGTTGGACATGATCTATGTTTACCATCAGTGATGCATAAGGTAAGTTGCTTTCAGGAAATAATCCCTGTGTTCAATAGCTTTTTTTGAAGCAAGGCACCACGGCACATCCTACATTAATATGGACATTTTAATGCATATAAAGTATATGAAAGCCCTTCTTGTTGTACAGACACCTAAACCAAACTAGGAGCTACTAGGGACATACAAAAGTAAACTCCTTCCTCTTCACTATGTTGTTTTACTTCTTCTTGAATAGTTCAGTCATTAAGCTTTTTAGGTCCGCGGAGAATCCTGAGGAAAAGTTTCCTGTGATAATTGCATCACTGGAAGAGTGATTTGCATAAGAAAAAGGAGACTTATATGCATTTCTTGGACGGCTCCTGTGTTATTCAGAATCACTCAGAGCATCTGACAGAGATCTATGTCAGTATCTGGATTTTATCTAACTTTGAACAAAGCACAGATTGGTCCTCTTAAACATATCCTTCTGTAACACTCCACACTCAGTCTAATTCCTCCAGTATACTGCAGAGCAGCACTCAAACGTCATAAGCAATAGTACTTAGGATCACATTTAGATCCTCAAAGCATCACTCTCCCAAATACTTTATTCAGTAATCAAGATTTGTTTCAAACACCCTTGAAAGTCTTTCTTACTTCATTCTGAACATTTTCAGCCTAGCTTAAAGAGCTTTTTCTCTTTCAAGCTGAGTACTTCCATGTGACTGATTTAAGCAGAATTCTCCTGTCCTACCTCCGTAATGAAAGTACGTAAGCTGTTATACCTCATCAGTCAAAGGGATTTCTCTTTCAGTCATTTTTATCCCTGCTGAGGAAATGACACCTGCCCTTCTTCCAGCAGCTGTTCCTTTCTCCAAACCCACTCACCAGGATACAGATCATCAGAGCCCAGTATATGTGCTGTAGGGATGGTTTAAATTACATGTCAAGAGTCTCATGGGAGAATCATTTCTCAGAAACTTCCTTGTCAGGATGGCCTCCAAAATAAGCCTACTCATTCTCTTGCTAGTTGTCAAAAAGACAACAAATCTCTGCAACCCTGAGAAGTCTGTTAGTACAAAGATGGATCCAGTTCTCTTGGCCACTGGCAGTTTGGCTCATTTGTCTCTGTTTTTATGACTTATTAAAAAAAAAAATGCGTGGGAGGAAAGCGTTTCGAAAAGCTTCTCTATAATTATGGGACAGTTCAGCAAATGCATCTAAATCTATCCCAATAGTGCTAGCCAAATCCTTGGATAAAAATACGCATTTGCTATAGCTTATTAGGTTTACTGAAACTGAGTGACTTCAGCTTGTCGTGTCGGATTTCATTGCAATTGCTTCTTAAATGTATATAGTTCTTTCTCATGAGAAGTAAAACAAAACAAAAAACGATTAAAAACATGTAGAGGTGCCTGAATCAAATGAGAAACATGTGTAACACATTGCACTGATCACAGTGGGATCCAAAAATGGCCCTGAAGGACTGCACCACTGAGGCTGCCTCCTGACTATCCACAAGCACCTGTTGGCTGCATCATAGTGCAGTTGAGACCAGGTCACCACAGAGGGGAACAGTAGGGTTTGTGGTATGCATACAGCTGCCAGTGCTCATGCATAACTGTGTGGATCTGGACATATATCACTTGGCAAGCCTTTTGAGAGCTCTAAGGTTGGCTGTTCCTCGTCTAAACTATCTTGAACTATCCTAATTAATAGTTTGTTGAGTTTTAAGCCACAATTATTTGCTATATATATTTCCAGTTTTGTAATCTGTCCTGGATCTGCAATTAGATCTGCTAAGATTACATTTCCTTCCAGAACACCAATTGTGCTCAGCAGAAGCAGAGATGTATCTTTTGCTATTTCTCTACACACACACACACACACACACAACAAATTGTGTCTCTCACATTTGCAAGGCTGTGTCTGCCTTTGATGTAGTGGGGCAGTAATCAGCACATCACCATACTCTCATGCTCAAGGATTCACCTGTCTGGACTAGGACCATAATCTAAACTGCACAGTTGGAGGCATAAAGGAACCTGTAACAAGGAATTATAGAGTCACCATAACAAAAGGTGTCCTTTTGCACACCATTTTGAGTAGACAATCTACCCTGAGTATGGTATAGCAGCACCTCAGGAAGAATTCTATCCAACAGTAAAACCTGGTGGTTCAGACTTGAACCCTGACCACAGGCCAGATCACCAGCTTCGCCTCAGGTTTCCCTCATCACTGCAATTTGGGCGCTCAATGGAGCCTAGTGCCCGCCCCAAGGCCTGCAGGATTGGTCCTTGTTAGCCACAGGGAGTCGCTTAGGTTGGAAAAGATCATTAACGTCATTAAGACCAGCTGTTACATAATACTGCCAGATTCCCTATCCCCCGAGTGTCACAGCCACGCATCTCTTAAATTCCTCCAGGAGTGGCCACTCAGGCACTACACTGTCAGCCTGTTCCAAGGTCTAATGTAGTCACTCCTTGAAGTCTACCGTGCTCCTACCAGACGGCTGTCTGAAGCACAGAGATAAAGAAGATCACAAGAGAAAAGAGAAGGAAAGTTGCCAGAGATTAATAAATGATAGCGTATTTAAAACAAAGAAATTAGCAGCATCTAATATGCTGAATGTTTTGCTCCTGGCCAAAGATGAGCGTGGCAACCTTTCTATTAGCCTGTTAGTAAATGCTGAATGCTGTTATTTATGGGGACAGCGAGAACACATTTTATACACTTATACTTTTGGTGATTAAATCACTCATCTGTATGCACGTATAATTCTTGTGAATGTCATTGTAAGTCCATATGTTGTCAGGTCTTAAAGTCGCTGTGTGAATAAGCACTGGAACTGCCTGCCTGGTTGGTCATAACCAATTATAACCGAGAAGGTCGTAATTCAGCTCAAATGCCTATATCCATTAAAAGGCTGTTAAATCATCTACATTTGCTATTCAGCTGTTCTGAAGCTGAGTTTGAGTAACATTCATACATGTGCAGTCTAACGTGTATTCTATTCTCTTAACACTTCTGATTCAGTTGTCCTTTCCCTGTAGAGGCATCTTAACCTGCTTCTAGAGGCCCTCCAAAGTCACAGCTCAACTTCTGGCTACAGGAGGCATCAATCCAAGTACAACAGTTCACTCCAGAAAGCTTAATCACAATCCAGAACCTGGATATTCTCTTGCTTAGTACCTCAGGGCTTTGTCCAGCAAACATTCACAGATGACACAATGCATGCTGGCATAACCAATCTTAATCCCAGTAAAGATGCAGATATCTATAATCTGTTAAAATATATCTGGATTGTGATTTCTCACCACTCTGGCCTGTTTAATATCTTACCTTTGGGAAGTAAGCAAGGAGAGAAAAGGTAGATACTGTAGGCTAACAAAGTGCAAGCCTGACATTTAAATACTTAAATCAACAGGCAGGAGACCTTCACGATTGCTCTCTAGGTGCAAGATAAAGTGGGACAGAGATAGGCATCACTGATATCCAGGGCAGAACATTAGGTTAGAGGGAGGACCTGGGGATTTACTCTTGCTACCAGCACTGCAGTCACATCATGAAGTCCTAGTACTGGGCTAGAGCTGTACTGTATTGGAAGAGCCTCATTAAATGCTGTTTTGAACTCTGACTTCCTTCCTGCTGCAGGTCCTTTTGGGAGAATTTTGTTCAGTTCTCAATCATATTGACAGGGTCAGAGTGCCTTCCATTCTCTATAAATTTCAGTATGCACTGGATGATTTCCTCTGCTTTTCATATTTTAATTGCTTTGTCAAAAAGAGTAATTTGGGGTCTTTCAGAAAACTCCCAGGGTGGTTTGACCAAAGTCCCAAACATGACCTCGGTTCTTCTCAGAGAATTGCAAGATTGACTTTTATCCTCACATTACTGAAACACTCGTATTCTTCACCTTTTTATTTATTTATTTTTTGTATCTCTGGATGATTGCATGGACATTGCTTGTGTTCCATTTCACCTGAGGAAGAAAAGGAAAGGTCAGTGTCTCAATCTGTATATCTCAACCTTTTACAAGCATTGAAATTCAAACTGAAGTATATTTTCAACTGAATATATTTTTTTCCAAGGGTCAATGAGAATCAGTTAGTGCACTGATCCTTTTCCTTCTGTTTCAGGGATTTCATTTTATATTATTCTTTCTGCCACTACTGCGTGTAATCCTTGTCTAGATTAATAAAGCTGAATGTAGAAAGCTCTGAGAGACATTATTAAGTTTGTAACGTGTGTGAATCAAGTGCATGGTCCATACCAGAGCTCACCTTCTGCACTAATGACTGTGATTTATCTCTAGCCTTTCATTGTTTAAAAATAGTTTGACACCCAAATACATATTAATGAATTTAGCTGGAAGAGTTGACTCTATAAGACAGCATGTACAACTAGCATTGTTTCAAGGAAATAAAGGATAACTTCATGACAGCATAATATTTCTTAAGTTATTTTGTTCTAATTATTTGTACTTTGTGTATACCAATCAGTTTCCCAAGTCTCTGTTCCTTCACACTCAGATAAATAGTAGCTGCTATATGCAACAACCCTGTGTGTACAACAGTGGGAGGAGGGCTCTACATCCTTGGTTTGGTTTAAAGGGCTTTTGATCTTGCATACCCCAAGAAGATCTGAAGGACCCACGTACAGGATGAGTACTGCTTCAGGAGTCCAGAGTGAGGCTCTTTTAACCTAAAGTTCTCTCTGATGCCACAGTGGAATTTCCAGTTCAGTTTATCCACAGTCTTTACAGGTTTAGTCCTAAGTATCTAATGCCGTATTTGTATTTTTCCTGAATGTTAATATATTCCATGAGTTTTGGGATACAGTTGCCCTAACTTCAAGGATAGAAAACAAACTACCTTGCTCCCTTTTTATCTTCATCCTTCAAAATCTCTGACTGTGTTGTTTTCTACCACCACACCAGCAACTGCTATAAACCCCTCAGTCCCATCCTGTAAAAATTAGAATTCAAGTTTTAGTATCCCTTTTGGTTCTATGCTCCAGTCTGGCAGAGTAAACATTACCATTATGGTCTGCCATTGGTATTCAGAGTGCCAGATAATAGCTTCACTGCCAGCTCTCAAAGGCTTCTGCCAGTCTGTGATGTCACCTTATCTTCACCATTGCTACTCCACATAGCTTTCCCACCTGTGATTTCATTTCAAGTAGCCTGAACAGAATAATATCAAACAGAAAATACAGGAACCCTCAATGCTCATTAGGAAAACATGAATATTTCATTTATTCTCCTCGGCATGACCTTATCACTTTTCTGGAAGTACAGTAGAAACTCATGTGGAGCAGATCACGAGTTCTGCTCCAAGTACTGTCCAATCCAGTCACTAAGTGTGGATTTCCATTTCCATTCTCTTTGCATACTTAAGAGTTTCATGTCTCTGATCACCATTTCCATTTTCGTTAAGTTGCTCCTATATATTTTTTCCCTTTTTAATTGACCAGTGTGTGTTTTTGACAGCTAGAGAATAGTTCAACTCCATCGGGGCGTACCCCTCACCCGCTTGTCCCTTAAGGCGCTCCTGTGAGTCAACTGCCATGAAAGTGATTTGTTGTTGATCCAAGTCCAAAAAATAAACACTGTTCCATATATGCTTATTCTTATATATAATTTAAATGTCGCGTAATTTTAACTTTGTATATAACCATAATGTTTCTCCCTGCAGCTTATACTTTTGCATTATGCATTTATGTAAAATGCATTTAGCCAGAAGAAATCCTTTGAAATTTTCATCTTTATTCCACAGGGGAAAATTATGGAGTGGATTCTACTTATTCAAACCCAGAAATAGTTGTCTGAGTTACTATAAAATTTAATTCCTTTATTCAAATCTAAAGCCAATGCTGTTCTCTTTCTTTGTCTGAGGTTTGATTGACTAGCATATCATCCTGTAACTGTTGTCTTTGATTAATACTTTTAGAGAGTGTATTTTTATTTCGTCTTTGCATATTTGTTTTCTGAATATATTCTGATTTTAATCCTGTTTAAGAAACAACAAAAAAACAGTAAGATACAGAACTGTTTTTGATGTTGTTGTTGTTGTTTGCAGTCTCATCTACTTCAACTCAAATTTTTTAAACAAACAAAAAAATCATACTTTTTGCAATAATTTCTCATTTTTGAAGATATATTTTAGTCATCAAGGGACAGTTTTCTGATTTTCACATCTGCGCAACATTTGTAAAGCATGCAGCATATACATTCATAACATTAAACCATTTGTATATTTTACTAACTAGCACACAAATCTGATACGTGTGAATCATAGAATGGCTTGGGTTGGAAGAGACCTCAAAGATCATCTAGTTCCAATCCCCATTATGTGGACAGGATTGGCAATCACTAAATCAGACACTAGATCAGGTGTGGCTGTAACATTCCTTCCAGAATTGTAGAATAATATTTGATAAATAATTCCAACACATTTAAATCTTCAGTATTTGCAAACATAGTAAAGCAAAATAAAAGCTTTGTGATTATATACCAGTGAAAATTTTTATTTTTTATTGGATACTCACTTGATAAAGGAATATTTTAATTTCTCTCTGCAGCTAATTTTCAGCAGGTTTACAACTTCTGAAGGAAGTATGTTATAAATTGTGCTGGTAAAGCTTCCCCTCCCCTGCTATTCCCATGCAGTTTTGAGGACTTTTGCAAAATCATCCACAGGTTTTTATGTCAAGTATTTGAGAAAAGAGAACTATAGACGAGGTAACATAAAACATTATTCACATGATTTGGGCCAGGTAGAATTGAAACTCATATAACCAAGACGGAATTTAATGAGTTCACTTTTCTTTTTGCTTTCCACTTTATTCACTGGTTATTCAGTTATCCACTGATAGTCATACACACTGCTTCACCTGCTTCACTCATACCTATACAAGAGATTTTTCTGTCACAAAATCTGTTATATCTAATTACATAAATGTCATATGTATATACATATATGTACATATATGTATACACATGTGTATACGTAGATATTCTATGTATATATATACATATATAAATGGAATCACTTGGAACCTGTCAGAGCATTTTTTCCAAACATTCATGTTCTAAATGTAACATTTAATATTCCTTTGTGTTTCAATTACTGCTTTGGCATACAGAGCTACATTTATATTGTCTCTATGCTTATGCTTTGGACCATGATCTTGTCCCTTGTCTGGAAACAAGACCATGGGATGCATTTGTGTGTCTAATTGTTATTGTATTGCTTGTATTATGATCATCAGAAGTTAATTTTAGCATGCGTGCAGCCAGAAAGATAGGGGAAAACAAAATGCCATTAACTTAAACAGTAGTCTGAATTACCACGTTGTATTTCTATCAGTAATTATTGCTAGCTGCTGATAAGGAACGAATAACTCATCATTTTCAGCAATAGTTTATACAGTCTGTTGATCTAGTTTTGCCACAGGCAGTCACTGAATTTCATTATGGAATTTGTCAACACACATCACTGCAAATAATTGTTTTGGAGAAATGCTATCCAAAAACAGAAAGAAGGTAAAAATGCTGTCAGTTGATCCCCTCACATCTTCACAGTTTCAGAGATTCCGCAGCTATGGGGACTCATAATCTTGCAAGACCCTTCTATTGCAAGCATTATGTATGCTATCTAGTTAATCTGGAAACTTATTAGTATCACAAGAACACTCGTGTTTTACTTTCATTTCAGTTTTCTCAATATGAAGTTAAGAATAGGCCTTCTATGGCACACATAAGGAAAACTGTGGGATGGTCTGGTCTTAGTTATGGCACATATGTGTCTGCTCTGCATAAGCTGTAATGAGGAAACTTTTTATAATGAAAACAGTCCTACTGTTACTGGGGAACAAATCCAGCAAGCAAGAAAATAATTGCCACCAAACACAACATCACAATAGCAGTGCTTCACAGTATTATCCCCTCGAATCCCTGACGTTTTATTCTAGCTGCAGGAATGTCCCCACTGTCTTCTGAGAGGCTTAGAAATGTACCCTCCCAGCTTGCCATGCTTACTGACCATCACATTCAGTGCATGCAACAGAAGCATTTGCTGCATTCTCCAGCTGCCTTGAAGATATTTTGGCAGGCTTCTGAAGAGTGGAAGATTACAAACATGACAAAGGGTGGGAGCAGTGGTACATCTCAATAAACTAAACTGTCAAGACGGCATCAGGCTCCAAACATGACAAAATATAATAATTGTTTTCAAAACTGCTTTAAAAATTAATAATCTACGACCCAAATGTTACTCCACTTGTGCTCTTTGGGGCTACAGATAATCCCTATCTTTTTTCTCCACGATCAGTAACAATAAATCCTAACAATGATAATTAAAGCCCCAAAAGATACGGTACCCTGAGGATCATCCCCTGCTTTCAAAACAATTAAGCTATTTGATTTTCATTCTGGCTTGGTGCAGTACGTCAGTGTAATCTACTGAGGAGTTAGGGGTAGGTGGTACGTTTTACCCAAGACTTTTATCTAAATCAGCTTCTACCTCACTTACCTGCTTTACCCTAAACCTTTCTTTCCATAGAGCAGCACAACAACAGCAAGTACAACTTCATGGGTTTTTATATTGAATTGTGCAGACAATTCCAACTACAAAACCAAGTTTAAATAATCCAGTTTTTATAACTCCTTCAGATGATAGGGTCTGCGGTCATGTAGGATTGTGGACTTAATGGAAAAGAACATTTTCTGCAAACTCATAAAATTCAACATTTAATATGCAAAGTACACAAAAACATCAACAAATTACATCCCTCTATACCTTCCATCTGTATGAGCTGCAAAAGAGTGTTCATTTCCATTTACTAAATGAATATAGCTATGTGAATTCTTCTTGAAATGGTACATGGCTTGTTTTTATGTTATTGACATGAGAAGTAGATGTAATTTAATTGAAATTAAAACAGCAGTGACTTGCTATCTAGCAAAACGAATTGTGCAACCTATTCCTTGCATACAGCTTATTAGTTTCCTTGGTAACTTGTAATCATTCGCCTTCCTGAAACAGGCAAAATGTCAACAAATACATATTGTAGTATTAGTTTGATAGGAAGGAAAAGTGCTCTAACGACACCATAATAAATGTTAATGTGAAAACTTAATGGCCACATTAGTGACATGATAACTATAGTCTCAGATTTCTGCTGTTCACTGTGTCATACTTTTATTTCATAGCATGGTTGTGACTTACTGTACTATGTGAAGCTTCTTCCAGCACCCATTCTAAAATCAATTCCAGACTAAACATTTAAAAGCAGTCATTTATATACTAATAACATCTCATAATTAAATGACAACATCTATTCCCATAGTGATGTTACCAGTTAGACAAATCTTATTCTACCTGAATCAGTAATTTCTGATTCATTTTAGTTTATATGCTGACATCAGTATATTTCCAACGTCTTGCAATGAGCTTGTTACTCTTTCTGTACATTTCTGATATGGTTTCTTTTCTTTTTATTTTTTTTTTCAGTATAGTAATACGAAAAGGAGAAGAAAAAAAAACCAAAGTCAAAATAGCCAGATTTTCTAAGCCAGGAATAATGAGGACAAATGGAGCAACGTTTCAGCTTGAGAGGAGATACTAGTCAGTTATTTCCTGACTCTGAAAAAGGTTTTCCACCAGCTGTCTGCATGATGAACAGTACCTAATTTTTATCAGCTTAGGGCCTACAAAAAGAATAAAATCAAAGATCTGTGCAGGAGCTAGAAGCGAGTCTGAATTTCTTCTGATTACAAAAGCTTTGCCAAAGCATGAGGAAAAGAAATCACAAAGGCCAAAGGTGGAGTTGAAGCTGAAAGGAGATGTAAATGTTAACATGTAAGTTTTCTGCAGGTACATCAACAGAAAAGAAAAGAAAACGAACAAAACAAACAACAACAAAGTCATGGAAAATATTCAATTGCTGAAAGGCACGGGTAAATGCAGCAACAAAGGAGATGGAAAAACTCGTAGCAGACTATACTGGCTTTATAAAATATCCTAGCAGTGAAATTTGGATAGAAAGAGGTGCCTTCTTAGTTGTGGAAGGCAAAAGTGGGGAAAAATTAATTAACTAGATGCACATATACAAAGCATAGAACTAGTCAGGGTGCATCTGAGGGACTTGGCCAATGTAGAAAAAAAAAAAAAAAGCCATCCTCGCTGGAAGAAAAAACAAGGGGTATTTAAAACTCAGAGCACCTTATCTAAGACCCTAAATAAAGTTATGGGGTGAGCCTCACAACCTCCTAAGAACGAGGTAATTCAGAACAGTCAGCATGACTTAGTCTGGGACAAATTTTACTTGACCAGCCTGAATGCCTTTCATCATTAAACGTCTGGCTCTGAGCAAGGCAGGCTGATTCACTGTGACTTTATGAGGCTTTATTCACATTTTTAAATAAGATCTTTTAATCAGACTTGACAGATATATTTTGGATGGAGGTAGTACAAGATAGGTGAAAAGTTGAGTTGACTGACATGCCCGTCCAACCAACAGGCTGCTAGTAGCTATATTCCTCAGGAACTGATACTGAGTCCAATAAGATTATCAGTTATTACCTTCAGTGGTGGTATAGATAATTGCACATAAAGCAACCTCCTGAAGCTTGCATGGTGGAAGAGGGGGCAATGAGTATTAAATTGGAGGGTAAATTAGTCTCTCTAAAGGACATCCATAGACTGGAAAAATGTAATGCCAGGTACTTCATGAAGTTCAGCAAAATCAAAAGCAAAGATGCAAAACTTCTTCAGTTAGAGATTTATAAATAAAAGTCTTACAATAGTTAAGCTGTGAACCAGGCTGCCTAGAGATTCTGTGGACTTTCTGACACGGTTGGTGTCAGACCTCTGGTCCAACTTAAATTGTTTTACAGTTTAATGATGTAGTATTGACAACTGCAGTACTGAAAGGCCTTTGGCATCTTTAGAGTTAAGTGGTAAATGAAGAGAGATTTGACATTGCAGTGGTTATATTTATGTGAGAAAATAAATTCTAATTATGTTCTGTCTGTAGTCTCAGTTTGGAACTGTTTTCATTCCTGAATCCCAATGTGATAATGGCAGTTGTGCTGCCTCATATGTTCACTGTGAAAATTGCTGCACTAGTCCAAGGTACCTTAAGCCAAGATCAGGAAGGTAATAATAAGCTCTGATGTTTCTAAGTTGTTACTACCCCATTATCTCAAAAGCTCCTTGAAAACTTAACCACCACACACCACTACGTAAAAACAGAAAGACACAACTGTTCTACTGACCTGACCAAATATCCAATGTATCATACTTTTCCATGGGATTTCCAGAAGCTAAGGAAGGTACCATAGATCTGTTTTAAGCAATGGACCAACTCCATTTTGCAGAAAGAAGTGGAACTAGGCAAGCATCCCACAATGCAATTAAACTGAAGAATATGGAATGAACAGTGAAAAATAAATCATGAAGAAATAAAACTAAGGAAATGTACTAACTCCGGGGAGAATGCCACCAACATCTGATGTGGTTAGTGCAGATCAGTACTGGGCAAAAACACATTCACTTGAATAAATGGAGAAATTGCAAGGCTAAATTTCCCGAGCTATTACACATACATTTCCTTGAGTTTGTTTCATCTGCACTAAATCATTTGCTGTCTTGCTTATCTTAGCTTTAAATCTGCATGCCGCTAACTCTTTTAGTTGAATTAAAGTGATTTGTGAGTGAACTAGGATAAGAATTCTCCAGTCTTTCCTCTGCCCCTGCAAACACTTGCAGTGACAGGGATTAATTTATTCATTCATGCATGCCAGCCACTCTAGTCTAATTTCTGAACAAACGTGGGAAGGACATCTGTGATGTCTTACACTGTGGTCACCCCCTTTTTCTCTCTAATAGTCTATGAAGAGTACTATGAGTAACACTGTCTAAGCTTCTGGAGATTTTAACAGCTAGACCATGACAGTGAGATCCAGAAAGAAAAGGAGCTAAATATTTAACATGAGATTTGAGCAGAAGTTTGGTAACACTTAATTGAGTATTTTGATCCAATAAAAATCCTTCTCTTGCACAAGAAATGCTCGAATCATACAAGTGTCTACATTTTCCTCCTGTAAAGAATCAAGTCCTGTAACACAGGTATTGACAATACTGGCACCTAATCTTAATGGTAGTCTATGCCTAGTACTTTTCCAGATTTCAGAATACCAGTTTGAAGGAATATAGGCTCAAGATGGTATAAAGTGCCTGACTTCAGCAAATAGAAGCTGCATCCACACAAACTGAAGTAACACCCAAGGCACTTCCTAATACTTCACACAGACACAAGATGTTTCCTGCTCAGCAGCCTTGTCAGCCACTGATGTGCCTGTCTACTAAGCAAGGAGGGTATTCTGCACAGTGAGCTGACCACCCCCAGTCACACATCTGCAACATGGGTGTTCTACCAACTAAATCTGACAATATAATATCTGTACTGGGAATCAATAAGTACATCTGAAGTGATATCTTCTTTCTGGGAACGCAGATACTGCGTTTTTCTCCTCTTCTCTCTATGTAGGCTCTTAATTACACATTGTACATTCCAAGAAGAAATCTTTCCCTCCTACTGACTTATCTCTTTTCCAGGCCAAGGACATTATCAACAAAGAAAATCATTTTGAGCAGTGTCATAATCCATATGGATTCTTTACCTCTGATTTTGAAAGAGGTCAGAGGAAGTGGAGGAAACAATACTAGAGAATACTAGAAAATCCCACTCTCACTCATCCTCACTCGTAAAAGAAATCCTTTATATTTCCATTCAGTGAGCTTCTCTGTACAGTGAAAGTAAATACCTGACTTCAGAACTTCTGAAAGTTCTAAAACTTTCCCAAAATGGGAATTATTGAAGAGGGTAAGAAACGTGGTGAACTATGTTTCCTGAGGTACTGGAAGTAAACAAGGCATACTGCTCTTCTGAGGAAGGTTTTATATGCCAGGTATTATGTGCTCTTAAGAAGATTTACTTCTGTCTCCCCCGAACATCTGTATTTGCTACAGAATTCAGCTTCTTTGATTTAGCATCATGATCCCTTGCACTGAAGACTGTTTTTGTTTTTGTTTTTTGTTTTTTTTTTCACTGAAATGATTGTTTGGAGTAGGGTTTGGTCACCTTCGTTCCACCCATGTTCAGGATCACATGTAAAAATGAGTGTCTATGTTTCCTTTCCTGCTTTTTGGCTCCCTTCTAGTCTGGTAATTTCTAGAAATAAACTTTACAAAACATATGGTGACCCTGAGAGTGCTCAGTAGGCAACCACAATCTCTGCAGACACCTCCTATCCTTTCCAGAGATCTGTCTACCTGCACTCAAAGGCAGGTCTGACACAGCACACCCATATAACTTGAGATAACACTGGTAGGAAACAGCTGAGCTGTAAGAAGGATCTGTAAGATGCTTTGTCTGGGGTCTCTTGTATTGGGAGCTGCATTTAAACTCTTCTGTTGGAAACATCTAGGATACACTCTACATTTGTATGCCTATACTTGGTATTACACTTTGCTTGAGGCTCACACTCTGACTGCCTCGTTGAACCTGGCCTGGTTTGTGCTTCATCCCTACAGAGTGGTCTGAAGAAGCCTTGACTATAAACTTACCTGGTTACTGCCATAGGACTTGCTCTACTTAATACACTGTGAGATTAAACCCCTTCTTGGTGAGGGTCTTATCCAGCTGGTCCTACTGCTACCATTGTCTCCACTGTACAAAAGTTCTCCACTCTAAGATTAAAACCAAAATTAGAAACATGAATTTCTTACACATCTCTTATACAGAGACTCAGTTTCATGAGTGTGCCCTGCTACAAGTTTAATTTCACCTTGTCTGCCCCATATAATGAACTAATGAGATTCCCACTTAAACTGGATTAATTTCTGATGTCTAAAGCTTTCTTAACATTTACTTCAATTTCCGAAACAGTACCCAGATGTCTACCACTCATCTATCCAATGTTTCCTTTCCAGTCTGTGTTGAGAATAAACACTTCCAGGACACAAGTTACCTCCTCCTTCCGTAAACTTTTAAAAGAGGCCAGCTGTATCAAATCCCAAAAATCTGCATTTAGTGCAAGGTGACTCTCTGAAATGTAGATATCTACAGTGCTGTAAACAGTAGTGATAGAACCATTGTACCTATCAATCAAACTTAAAATGTTCTTAGTGACAAAAGGAATAGTATAGTTCATTGACTCAGAACAGAGGTAACTGCCTTTAGAGCCTTGGAGTTTTACCTAGGTCCTAACAGAAGTTCAGCTCTCCAGACAGAAGATACAGATGAACAGTATCAATCTCATATCTCAGACTGCCAGCCTCTTTCTTATCTCACAAAGCATTGCAAAAGCTTCTCAGTCTATGTTGGTGTCTAATGAAAACAACATTCAAAACCTCTCAATTCAATTATAAAGCAAAATTCTTATTTTTTTTTTGTTAAATAACACTTAGAGCCTCTAGACACCAACACAGCACAAATAAAAAGAATAAAGTAAGAAGTGGCCAAATCATAATAAAACAACAAAATTATCAGCCATGCTTTTCACTCCTCTGAAACACAGATTTCCATTAACGGATGGCATAATCTTTGAATTTAACAGCTCTCATACTCAGGAGGATCAAATTAAAGTTAAGAAAATGAACAAATAACTGTAATTCTACAAATGTTGCAATATTTGTTTGATGAGAAACTCAGTTGAATGGTATTTAACATTAATTAAGAAGTCAGAAATTAAAATTGCTTTGGCCTCAGATTTAAGAAGAACAGAAGGCTTCCTTTTCTAGCCAAAGCATTTTAGTTTATGTTTTTTCTGCTGCAGTTACACAAAGCTTTTAATTCTGTACAATATTTTGGAACATGTTTTGTCTGGAAGTCTTTTCCAAACCAGCTATTAATACACTGAACCTTCCTACTAGCTTAGAGTCTTGCTGTTTTTTGTTGTTCTTGTTATTGGTCGCTGTGGTTGTTTTTTTTATTGTTTGTTTGCTTCTTTCTTTTTGGTGAGGGGGGGAAATTTTCTCCCAGCGCCTCCCCCACCCCCAGAACAAAATATGGGATTAAATGTGAAAGTAGTTTTCACTTTTTAATTTAATTTAAATTTAGTTAAAGCATAACACCTCGATTCAATTCCTTTTATCTGTGACTTTTAGAATAATACAAATTTTATGAATAAAAACAGGTGGATGTCTCTTGGTAAAATATTTTCTTAATTAACTAAAGCCTGAACTTAATGTTAATTGCTAAAACTCAGGTATCACATTATCAGTTCAGTAACTTCAATAATGTCTGTGTTTTATTGCTTAACTTTAGTAAATCCATAGCTTTCTGAATGGGTGCTTAACCACTTGGCACTGTCATACAACATATAAGCACTCAAGCAAGGATGTAATTCATAGGATTCAGCAACCTCGCTGAGTAGTCTGAAATAAGAGAGGACCTAAGAGATCTTGCACTTTGATTTCAGCTTATTTTGTTACAAGAACTATGTTGCAGGACTTTTCTGGGGTGCTTAACCATAAAGTCCCAAAACAGTCCAGAAAAGACAAGCAACTGGAGAGGCTTAGTTGTGTTCAAGTGTGGTTGCTGAACTTGATATATATTCAAAAATTCAGTGAACTAAAGCCTTTTTTCCCCCTTTATATGCTGTTAAATGTTTTCATTCATCTGTCTGAATTTTTAAAATATGAACTATTACTAACTGAGCATGATAGATATATTTTGACATTACATTGTGTGGAAAAACTATACTGAATCCTATTTCAGCAAGAATGTGACAGTCTCCTCCAACTAATGTGCAGAGTCCAATAAGCCACCATTGTATGTATTTGCTAGCAGTCATATTTGGAACACTTAATTTTCTGCCTGAATGTTCTTTGTTCCTTTGTTATTTGAAAATGACTGCAAATAGATGGGTGAAATATGTGCTGGAGAAACTAAGAAGTCGTTCTCCTATGAAATGCAAGCCCTAGTATTTTACATATTTCCTTCTCTTACACATCAAGTCATAAAGTAGTCACTGACATTGTATGAAGGAACACATTAAGTATACCAATGGAGAGAAAAGAGGGCAAAACTGCTGACTGGCTTATTGTGTCATCAGCTGCTGCCATAGCAAGTGCAACCTGCAACTCTATAACTAGAATGGAGACCATGTGAGAAGCAGTTCAATTTTTGTCTCCTCAAAATCTTTTTGACACCTACTCAGTGTTTTAACATTCACAAAGATCTAAATTCCAACAGATTTTCACTATCAAGTCTATATAGAATTATTTATGTGCTTATATTTGAACAATTTTTTACCTTGAATACCTTCCTTCTTTTCCTGATAGTTATTGTCATTTACATCCTAAGATACATAAGAATCAACTGACTCCCTTTCTGCCTCAGCCATCCTTACCTTATTCTAGGTGTATAAGCATGATAATATTTTCTCTCATCTACCAGGTTCTTCTCATTTCTCAATTCTTTTCTAGATCTTTTGTAAAAACTTAATTATTCCTGACCATGACTCACTGAGATTAGCAAACTATAGACTTTTTAATGTGTGATAAAACATGGAACATACCTCAATCAAAGGATTTGGATTTTTAAGAATAGCTGTATCAAATTTATAGTTCATTGCCACCATAATACACCAAGATTGTTACCTTCTCCAGCTAATTTTAACAGTTGAGTTCTTAGAGATACTTATCATTAATTTCTAAATACATGCATGGCCCTCTCTTTCCTATTGCTTTTCAGCTTCTTTTACACTGGTTCTCCAAGTCATTCTATTCTTTCTGAAAAGAACCTTGTTCTTCTGCCTATTGATGATCACTCCTAAAATGTGTTATCAGAAAATGTCAAGCGCACGTGATCTTTCCTGTGTAGAAAACCACCAGTGAAATGTTACAAACTTAAATTTCTCCTGGGGAATAGATTTCTACACTCTCTCCTCAGCCTAGTAACTCTTTACACTATAGTCCATAACATCTTCACTTCAGCTAGTTTCTTCTCAAATTGTTGTCTGAATCCTCATAATAGAGCACTATGTCAAATAATTTATTCTGGAACAATGATTATCCCCTTGTCTAATAAAGATTTTACCCAAATACCCCAAATACTGCTCATTTTGTCTCACTTTACCTACCTTAGAAGAGTCACAATTTTTTCCTAACCCACTTCCCTTTCCACATGGTGGTTAATAACTCTGACCTTTAAAAAGACCTAAGTCAGGTTTCAAGAGTTTTAAATAGAAAGATATAATTGTCCCAATCATTTCTCTCCACTCTTCTTTAATTAGAGACATTATATTGACTATTTATCAGTCAAAATTACTATTGCATTCTGCCGGACCATGAAACTTTACCACTGAACTTATAAAAATGTCATTGAAGTTTACAGTGTTTCTGAGTATGAATGGATCAGGGCCAATTTTTGGTGATGTCCTCAGTAGTCTCAGTACCCAATATATAAATGTGCTTTCTGTCACCTAAAGAAGGGCATGTTATGATTTTCTGTCATGGCTAGGAAGAGGTTTTTTTGCTATCCCGATGAATAATTTGGCTTACATTTTGAGGCCTATTATTGCAGCACTGGAGATTATCTATAGCTGGAGATACAGTGTTCAATAATGCTGACAGACTTCTCTGTTTTCCAGTTATTTCAGTACACTGAAAAGCACTGAAAACATTCCCACATTTGGGTTCATAAGGAAAGTTCCTACATTAAATTGCCAGGAACCGTTTTGATTCTTTCCCAAATGCGATGCAGCTGTTGGACTCACCTGGATGTCCTTCTAGCAGCAATTTGACATCGCATCATGTAACATGTGCTCTTCATCACCAGTGCTTTCAGAGGGCCCTGGCAGGTTTTCAAGATTCAAACGTTTTCACTGAAGCTTAGGTTTTAAGTGTGTCAGTGGTGTAGAGCAGATGATTTGTACACTGCTCTGGATTAAACGTCTGTAGCATAAATCCACCGCATCCTGTCTTATGGAGCAGAACTGAAAAGCTTCTAAAGTATCTATTGCAGCAGTGAAGTTCCTGACAGTTAGCTGGAATGCAGACGTCAATAAAACATAAAAGGACAGATTCTTTTTTCCTACTGCTTTTCATAGCTTTGTGAAGGAAATGAAAATAGCTCCAGCTTTTCTTCCAAAGATTCACTTGCCATGCAAAATGCCCAGAAGGGGAACAGAGAATTGCACACAGACAGGGAGAAGGCTTAACTGCAGCACAGCTGGTAATATTGATTTCAGTGACCACTGTTTAAAGTACCAAATATTATAATGGGGGCAGAGTGTAGCACTCGGTAGTGCAAAACTTGAATGATATGCTTGGTTATATTATACAGATGAAATGAAAAAGAGCTACAATATTGCATATCTGCATTATAAACCTATTAGCAGGTGTTTTTTTTTTTCCCTTCGAATCTCATAATAGTGTTCCATCCTGCCAGAAGTCACAGAACAGGTGAGGGAAGAGCAACAGGAGGGGAATAAGAGCAGTGTATATATAGGGAAGGGATCAGGTTTGCACACACATTTGTTCAATCAACTACATGGAGATCTTACTGTTCAAATGAGTGGATAAAGGGTGATAGCTGTTTCCATCTCCTTTCTAAAACAGTACAAATAGTATAAGAAAGAAATATGATTTTTTCTTAGTTTGACTCCTACTTTTCAGTGAGCTGGTAGGACATGGGCAACTGTATTTAGTTAAAAAAAAAAGGGGTCCAATGTAAGGCTTATTAGATTTTTTTCCTTCTGCTCCAAAAATTGCCTTCACAGATAAATTCTGAAGAACAAAACAGATTCAGACAGCAATTTGACTGGTAATGCAATGGACAAGACTACACTTAAAATATGTCTGAAATTAAAAATTATTTTAGCAGAGAATAGGGGTGTTATTGGAGACAGTTGCCTCCAAACTGAAACACTTGTAGTAGAATGCAAGCTAATTCCTCAAATCAGCATTTTTTTCTTAGATATAAATACAATAAATACATCAGGAACATGTGAGGAGGGGACAAGGTGCATCTGGAAGGTTGCTGGGTGGGTGCCCTTCCTCTTCAAGCCACCAAACAGTTTTGAGTGTGTTAAGCAAGCTGCTATAAAAGCGCAGTTTTTTTGTCTACATGGTATCATCTCCCACTTTGTTGTGCCTCAGAAGAACACCTGCACTTGACAGTTTGTGTTTTGAGCAGGCAATTTTCACCTGATACACGTGTCAATGAGAACTGTTCCCTTGGTAAATGACAGCCATCAACCACAAGCAGAGAAAAGGTTGGAGCTGTTAAAAAGTGCCGCAGGCATTTATAGTGAGAAAATGGTTTATGATTTTCATGCTCTTTTTTCTATTGCATTTGTGCTCAGAAATAGCATAGTTATTTTTTCAGTGAACAGAAGAAATAATGTTTACATTTAATTAAGTCTTTGAAGAATTCCAAAAGGGAAACATTTTGGGAAATTCTGAAGGACTAAGGTGCTGTCTGTAACATAAAACCCTGACAAGTTTAGGTAAAGTGTACTATAATATACATACACTCTCTATCATAATATACTACTATTATTTTGGCACTGTTGCTTTCAAATTTTTATTCAGTTTAATGGCTGATCAAATGAACTATCAATGGGCTTGATGAATAACAGCTTTTGAAGGGAATATTTAAACTGCTGGGTTCTGTTCATCCTTAAGAGAGATGGAAATATGATTAAAGTAACATGGAAGAAAAAATCAACTAGTAATAAAAAAAAATGAGAAACATGGCCACCCTTTCTGGAGACCAAGGTATTGACAAGATGCAGTGATATCTTGGCTTGTATGATCATGGATTTCGCAGGAAAAATCTTGTCTCCTGTAACTGAGTGTCCAGTATTTATGAAATAATACTAATATATATGCGTACTTGCTTCTAATTATGAATGTCAAATACTCGTTTTCTGTAGTGAATAGCACAGATTTTAGTGTCCTAGCAGTGTAAACAGTGTGACAGCCATTGCTACAAAGCAGCAGTCCTATCTAAGCCAACATCTTCTGTGTTCTTTTTCTTCAGCATGTTAATTGTTTTAAAATTTACAATCCAAGGTCCTTATTTTACCCAGACATCCATGCACACTGCACAAGCAAAAGGAACCAAATTATTTCACCACATTCATTACATTGACTCCTTTGACACTCCTGACTTCTCCACCATCTCAAATGGTGCAAAAAATAGGCCACCACTAAGCTGTGTTTCAAGTTCAGTCAAGTTTCTTTATCAATATATCAATTCTGAATCAGAGTTGAATGATACCTAATTGCACCACACAGTATGGCTGCAAAAAGCCTCAAGCATGGAGGAAAATAATAATGCCTCTACTGCGGTCAAGAAGTTTTGCGACTGCTTTCAGGAGTCCCAGGGTTAAGAGCATTATGGTTTTCATACTATCCTTCATTTTGGTCTGGAGAACATAATGCCTCAGCATCCTGCAGGTCATCACAATTCCTCCAAAATGGTTCTGAATTTTAATAAATCTTATAGGTGGGGTAGGCATAAAGCTCTCCGCCCTAGTAAAACCCTTAACTATATGTTTGAGACTTCCACTTGTTGAAGATAGGATCTATCAGCATTGCTATTTCTTGCAGTCATGCACAGAATCCCAGTACAGAACCTTTTGTGTGATTCACAGGCACTGAAGTAATGGCAATTGCAGATAAAGAGAATGGGGGAAGATGTGCAGTAAAAAAATTCTCTAGCATTTTATATATTATAACCTAGTTTTTTCAAATACATCTAGATAAATATGAACACCACAATTGTTTTCATGTGGGATTTAGCTGCTAAGATCCCTTAGGTCTGAACTGTGCTAAAGTCACTTTTAGAAGTAGAAATTCAAACACCGATGTTAATAAAAATTATAGATCCTTAAATGGTGTTATAGGCTTTCAAATTCACATTTTTTCAAGTCCAAAGAATTTGGGTAGCTGTGTTTCATATTTACCCATATTTGCTGAGAAACCTTTTCAGGTCTTGTTCCTCAAAATTTGTCTTATTTTCATAACTCACATTTAGTTTTGCCAATAATAGCAATAATAATAATAATAATAATAAAAAGAGAGAGAGATATTCAGGTAGAAGTTCTCCAAGATGCTTCAGAGGGAATCTAAAACCTATGCATTTACAGGGAGCAGAAGGCAAATGTAGAGTCCTAAGAAACATAATTTCAGCTCTCAGGGAACACTGGACCAGTATTCTTTGGTATCATTGGGGCCTTGCGTAGAAGAGATTATAAGCAAGTTCATTCAGTTGCAGTATTCCTGGCATAACTGGAAGATGGTAATGAGTGTAAGACATTAATTTTTACCCATGGCATCCTTTTGTTGCTTCAACAGCTAAAGAGTTTTTCATCTTTTAAAATACAGAGCCAATTGTGATATCCCAGTACTAAAATGACAGATGTAATTCTTCTAGTTATATTAACTTTATTTAGCTATTTTTAATTTTATATATTTTTATTTTAAAATAAAGATGTATACTTTTCAAATACAATATTCCTTGACATGGCCATTTCTTTTTTTTTTTTCTTCCAGTTCATTTTAGATCATCATATTCATACCATTTGCTTACTGACCTCTCACATCAGCTTTTACAGCAGCTATCAAGAAGGTAACCAATTTCATGTTTCAGAGCAATGATGAACCTTCAGAACAAAGGTTTAAAGCCAGAGATAGTTGGAAAAATGCAGATAGTGTAAAAATATAAATATATATACCTCCCACAAAAATACCATCTCTCCAGGTCAGAATAGAATAGTCATTCTTTAACATTTAATATAGAATTTAAGAAAACATCCCTGAACCTATTTGTTTTTCAAGAGTTCATACCCAGCCATTTCCCTGCAGGCTGATTTCACACTGTTATTCCAGTGAGTGACTGTATCTTCAATGAAATTATCTGTTTCCTTGTGCTCTAGATTTCCTCCTGGCCCTGGAGGGTTACTGTAATATGAAATACGGTGACACTTTTTTTTTTTTATAGCACTCTCCACATTGAATGTTTTGATAGGTAAGTGTAAAGTGTCTTCTATCTGCTAGCTCCTTTTTCAGCTACTGTGGACATATCCTGGACTGGAAGCTCCCCTTGCCCAATAACATTGCTGTGCCAATGTTTTCTTTGACATATATATAATAAAATATTCTTGTGTTAACATTCCAGGTACATTGATTTGTTACTGACCAAAAGGGGGTGGAACAGCAAGGCACAGAAAATCCACTATACATTCTAACATTTAGGCTTTATCTTTTATTAGGTAGTGAGTAAGAGACATAAAAAGAATTGAGTCTGTTTACAGCTGAAATTTAAAAGAGAATTGTGTGAACAAAAACTTGTTCCATAGAGCACTGTGACAAAAGAGGTCCAAGAAAAGTGTCATTTCAAATTAGCTCATGTAAGTAGTTGGTATGACACTCTTTTTATTTCTAGCATAACTTTTATTAATTCTGCATTTAGTACTGTGCCTCCATACATGCCACAGGCCACATTATGAAAGGATCAGCCTGTTGAGTTTGATGGTATCATGACAGCGTGGCAGGATATACAGCAGGTGCCCACATACCATGAGGCCATACATAAAAGCCTACAGGATATTAGTAGGTGTCCGCTTCTCCTGTCTGCATTTCCTGGGGAAAAGATTTTCTGTTCAGGCCTCCTCCTTCCCCAGCCTTCCTCTGCTTGTTTCACAAATGTTTAATTACGTAGGCTGTTACAGAAGGCTCTGGAGAGAGACGGTAGCTCACAGAGCACATTTTGAAAACCAGTGCCCTACTTGAGGAGGAATCTACCCACAGCTGGCAATAGCACTACATCTTCTGCAAAA
Source organism: Odontophorus gujanensis (assembly GCA_013399175.1). NCBI lineage: Eukaryota > Metazoa > Chordata > Aves > Galliformes > Odontophoridae > Odontophorus > Odontophorus gujanensis. Next base: position 53,230 of record VXAB01008700.1, on the reverse strand, counting down.
AGAAGGAATGTTGAAACTAGGTTTAAAAGACCAAGGCTAAGATTTTTTAAAGAGAATTTTCACCTTACTACATAATGTTTATATACTCAAATAAGTGGAAACATTTTCTAAATTCTGAGTGATAGCACAGGTTTTGAAGGCTGGTCTGTTTACTGACTCTTTACTGGGAGCTGTAGAGTAGGGAGCCCTTTAAGATGTCAGCCCCCAGTTATTTAGGTGCCTAAACTTCAAGAACTTACTCATACTCTTTTCTTTTTGGAAACTGGGCAAAAGTAATCCAGCTAATAACCAGCCCTGACACAACTATTTCACATCTATTTCATGGCTGCATTAAAGTGAATTAAATATAACCAAAAGCCCACTTCATTTCAAGGCACAAACATTTGCAAATAAACTGGATGAAAAACATACACATAGTATAGAAATTATTTTAATAATTCTAGATAAATAAATGCATCTCTTTGGAATTCTTTGGACACAGACATCCATGGAACCTCTTTCTCTCTTTATATATATATATATATTTATAAAATCTATATGCAGAGAGGTTTAAAAAATGGCAAATACCAATGTATATGGAAGGCTTACTGATGAACTGCAAGTCAAAAGTGCTGTATATTCCCATACTCTATATCTCCTACCTGTCCATGTTAACCACAGGCAGTATTATATAGCATCGACATGGTCAATATTTTGTATTACTACCATTTAATAGAATCTTTTAAATCATTTCCCAATCTAAAATTAAATTATGTTTTTAATTTTTATTCCACCTAAATGTATGGTAGACATTTCACATAGCTACTCATCCAAGTGGTCTCAAGTGATTCAGCAACACACTCCATAATACTAATAGATACTTTTCAGCTCCCTATGGGAAAAATCAGGCAGCAAGAGTCAGATTCAAGACATCTATTTTTTCTCTCTGCTGTTTGTTACCACTTAATGACCCACATGTGAAACTCAATGGTTATATAATTATTTTATATAGTAGATTTTCTGTTTATAAGTTATTTTTCTTACTCTAACATATATACAATATATCTATATATACCCCTGATAAATCCTATTTTAAAGGGACACAGTCAACCCCTTTAAGCCTCACAGTAGACTTATAAGGCTTTAAGCTGTCCGTACATAATGGTCAGCTACAGAATTCAAGGGTCCCTTCAGCTCCTAAGGGTTGTATTTGTTCCAAACCCACAATGTGCAGTTATTTCATAATATGTATCTTGTGTTGCTGTTTACATTTTATAGGTATACTAAAACATTTTATATCACATCAGTAGGAAATAAAACGAGAGAATAAATCTGTTTCTAAAACTAAGCCTACTGCAAAAAAACCCATTACCTGTATCTACAGACACTCCCACTGGTATGATATAAAAAGAATATGTGCCATTCTCAGAATGAAATTCTAGCTACACTGCAGTCAGGAGGAACTGTATACTGACTCAAATGAAGCCAGGATTTCTCTCTTGATATTAATTTGCTAGGTATGACTATGCGTAACCCATTTGTGTCTTCTTTCTGCTCAACATTGAAGTGTCAGGCCTGTTTCATAACAAGACTGTATTTTTTGCTATCCACTGGCCTTAAACGTTGATCAATACTGCATGTATTACACATTCTGAATTTACACACACTGTACACATATGTTCTCAGTTAAATAAAAGTTTGATCTATTCTGTGTACAGCATTTGAATTTTTGTTTCCCACTAAATTTTCTTGATCATTTAAGTTGACCATAGATTACCTTCATGCCCATTCTTCTACAGGTGAGGAAAACACTTTTTTTTTTTCTCACCAGAAACAGCTCCACATCATTGTCTTTTTGTTGTTGTTTTTTGTTGTTGTTGTTGTTGTTTGTTTTGTTTTGTTTTTTTGTGACATACTTTGTTCATTTTAACTTTTGCAACGCAGTTAGAAACCTAGTGGCATAGATAGAGACACAATACTACTGTTTTACAAGACATCTATTGTATCTACTTTTGTTCAGATAAATACCCAGTAACTGTTGATTTGGCAGGAGGATTGGTAAGGTACTACTATTCACAGTGTTTCTTTTCTTTTCCTTCTTCTTCAATCTACAGAATAAAGTATTATATGTACATTGGAACGAGTTAATGCCCTTTAGACAAATTTGTAAGTTGTTTCATAAAGCAGGAAAGACATTGCAGGGAAATTTGTGCCAAAAAGCACAGTCAAAAGGCTTCATAAGTTTTATATATCACTACAAGTCAATGCTGGAGATCAGTTCTAAAACGATCAATACTTAAGAGGAATGCTCTCATCTGGAGAAAATACTGCCCATTCCCCCATTTAGAATTTGTTCAGTTCTCTTATCAAAAGTCCTGGCTCTTCATATATACTTTAAACTATAAATAAACACTGCATAGTTCAATGTTCTTGGTTTTCTTTTTTTTGTTTGTTTTGATTTGAAAAATTATTGCAGTACAATTATTTCTTGTTTGGAGTTCAGTAAGGAGCAAACAGCACAGGAGTATGGGTGGTCCGTATAGGCCCTGGAGCTGGTCGTAGGAGTGCTGGAGGAAGTGCTGAAGTCTGGAAAAGGGTGGCTGCTGGGGCGGTTCGAAGACTGAAGGGGGAATTCACAGCCACAGCAGCAGCTGCTGCTGCAGCTGCTAGTGGATTTGGTAAGATTCTTGGAGTCATCGGCTTTGAAGGTTCCTTTGAAAATACTAATTTTACCTGTGGGAAAGAGAGAAACAAACAAACAGAGAGACATAATTTGTTCATATTAGTTACATGACAGGAAGCTTGACTTAAGATTATAAGTGGAAAATCAACTAAAGGAGGGTTTGTTCTGATTATTGATTCTATGAGCTGTGGGGTTGTGGCAAGAGACATGATCTTACACATTAAACGAGAAGAATTTGGTAAGGGATAAATAGTTTCAGTGTTCCCTTGGTTGTGGGCTCATGCCTTATCTCTGAAACATTTAATTTAAAATGAGCTGGGAAATCAAAGCAAACCTGAAAAGGTGCTGGGTGATCTGCAGACTCTCACTTGTATGCTGCGAGAACTATATAAAAAAGAATTAACTATCAAATAAAAGATTTCTATCTGGACAGCTTTGTGACAGAGACTAGAGCAGAGTGAAAACACATCTTTTTCCCTAGAGGGAAAAAAACTAAGAAGGTACAGTTGTTTTCAAATTACATTGAAATTTCTACTTAAAAACAAGATGAACATCTAGATTAGTTTTATTAAGTGCAGACACTAATAACAGATGAATAAAGAAATCTTATTTTGTACCACTTATGAAAACCTCCTGAATACATTTCCTGTGTTAAAATAGGTGATGGATTCTATGGATGTGCTGCCTTCTGTCATGTGTCATCTTACTGTGTATTCAGAAGACTATCTTTAGAAGGAAATGTTAGAAATAATTTTTCACGAACATACTGTTCAATATTATAAACATTGTGAAATATTTAAACAATATTGATATGAATATTGCTTATATCACTTAATGTAGTGCTAAATTACATTTGTCTTTTTTTTTTATTTTTTTTTGTTACTGTCACTGAAGCTTTTGCTTTAAATACTTACAAATCACAACTCTCGTTCAATACCAAATACAGTTTAGAAAACTGTTCATTTAGAGTTTCCAGAAAGAAAGTAAATAAGCTCAAGATTTTTCCAAACTAAATGAAAATACTCAACACAAGTTCATTATTATTTGATTATATGAGAACTTACACTTAATCGTACAAATTAATATCAGAGTAGTCTACAAATTTCTACAGAATTTTACAGGACTTTAAGCTTTTAATGAGAAGCCAGGAGCTAGAATATCTTTGTTCTGATTTTATAACTCGGAAAAGAGGGTAGAGACCTCATCTACTGATGAAGAAAATTTCCATCAACTCTGATGAATACTGCGTAGAATATATACCTGAATATATGGAGTTGCGTATAGAATATGAATATATGTATCATTTTGTGGTATGTCTCAGTCTAAGTACCATCACTCATAGAGGAAAAGTTTCTCATCCTTGGATTGAAAGAGATTTTCAAATAATTAACTTATACTATATCAGTCTGATATCTTCAACTGAATACTGACATTTTGAGAGACTAATCAGAAAGAAAGGACTAGATACACCTGACACGTTCCATCAGTGAGTTTCATCATTACATTATCACTGTATTCAAATATATATATACCTGTTGATTCTTTATTGGCCAGATGCATACAGAATTTTTACTTTTCCTAATATGCATTCACAACTTTGCAGGTTTAAAGTCCTGGGAAAAATACTCAAAGTTTAACAATCTCTTAACACAGAACAAAATAGACACTAGATACTATGAAAGTCAACAATTTTAACAACTCCTTGATCAGTGTTACACACAAACTGTCTTCCTGAATATTTTACTTTTTCCTCCTTCCTTCCATTTTCCTTAGTGAATTTTTTTCTGCCTTATTTAGAATAATCCATAAAAAGCTAAATAAATGAATAATAAATAAATAAAATGATTACAAAGCATGAGTGTAAAGAAACAGTAGGGTTCTGATTGTAGTCTAGAAATTCATTCAATGATGTTTTCCATTAGAATTATCTTATTGCAGAAAGTTTGCACTGTCAAATGCCTGGTAGCTTCTTTCTCTCTAGTGTAACGTTTTGTACTTACTTGACATTTGTAACTTGAAAAAATATGAACTAAGTCCCAACATTACAAGATTTTTTGAACTGTGAAATAGTGCTGTGGGAAATCATAACGCTTCCTTCTCTGAAGCAGTATAAATTATATTGAAAATATGGCATTGCTGAGCTGTTGGTCTAGAAATGCTAAGCTCTTAATCTTAACTTCCATAAGAAGAAAAACAGGTGATACTCACTCATTTGTTCTCATGAGCAAAGATTTTAGGTGACTTTATATTAAAAGACTAAGACATCCTTAGAGAAATCAGGAACTTCTATTGAAGTTCAACAGACTTTCAGTTAATTTATCAACATGGTTCTCATTTCAAGATTGCTTAAATAACAGTAACGATATATACAGTATGATGCACATTCATTTCAAATCTCTCAACAAGTAGTAATTAACATACAGGTCGAGACTAAAAGTGTTCCGTAAGTTTTACTTAATTTACATTGAAGTAAACTAAAGTACAGTAAATGACTTGAAAAAAGTAATGAAAAGTAAACAAAGTTAAACTCTAGAGCTAATAAAAAAAAACATTTGTATTCAAAGACAAAAATTATTACATCTTTGGCTTGTTGCCATGCAAATCCACATTCCAAGTGACAGGAATTGTGGTAGTTTTTCTATTCAAAACCAAAAATGACTAAATATTCTACTGTGGACACTTGCTTGCTTACTGCAAACTCATTCTCTTCTCTTTAAAATCTCTTATTCTTTTTTTGCTCATTTCTGATCTGACTTGTGTACTGTGAGCACCTGGTACTGAGGCAGCAAGAAAAGGACACATGGATTTCATTTGTCTGTTCACAAATTGAATGACCTTGGCTGGAGTTCTCAGAAATCACCATTGTATAAATTGTTAAATAGGCAACTGCTTACAGAAACAACAGTAACAAAATGATTATCTTTATCCCCTGGGAAATAATGAATTCCTTAAGGAATAAAAATTCTGACAGAGAAACTTCAGTGATTCCGTATACTGCTTTACTATATATTTTTTTATCCCCTTCAGTATAGTTTATTTGTAGTGGAGACCTTGGTCCCCTAGGTGGATTACAAAAATCTGTTCCCTACTGTTCTCTGACTGTTTCCCTACTAGTGTGTTCACCAAAATGACTCAGTGCATTATAACATAGTATCTAGGAAATCTCCATTGCATCTGAACAGTGCATGGATATACTACAAAAAAGGTTCGCCTCAACAAGGACAAATTCTATTCTGTCAAGAAAAGAACTTATATTCAGCTAACAGAGAACTGTAATCTCAAAGAAAGCTCTGCATTCTACAAGCATTAGAGAAGATGGACAGTGAATAAGGAGTGAATCTGTATAAGGTCAGTGAATCAACACCCTCACACTGCCAAAATCATCTGTAAATCCTTACAAAACACCATGTCACATAAAACAGTCACACAGTTGATCTAACAGAGATAAATATCCGATGCTCCACTATCCCACCCATGATATAAACTGTTTCTTGATTAATGGCAGGATCTTAGCAGGGTTTTTATTAAAAAGTAAACATCTTTTTTCAGCTTTTGAAGCTTGCAAGAGCTCTGTTTCACAAAGTTTATCCCGTTGGTTTGAAATGTGACCAGAACCATCCTGAAACTGAGAGTAATTAAATGAGAGATGGATTTTTGTTTTTAGTATTTCAATTGTTATCTGAATATTTTATAAATGAGGATAGCATAAAAGCTTTATGCTTTATAGAATTTTATAGTTATTTCAACACTATTGCACTTAGTGAACACTGGAAAAATGCTTGACATTTGCATGTTTCTTTCCTCACTTGATCTCTAATGACCTTTGAAACAGGCTTCTTTCCTAAGGTTATTCAGAGGAGCTACAAAAACAAGAAGCCACGGGTTCATACACTTCAAAGGATATAAATTGTCTCCTGTGAGCTTTCATGCACTTATTCAGACACATATATTTCCATTGCTTACACTTTCTTATTTTAAAGATTCTTCCACTCTCATTTTCTAAACTCTCTGTACTCAGCAGGGTTCTGTGAATAACAAAGCAATTGACTTACCCCTAGAGGATGTGTTCCCTTTTGGAGTTTGTTGTATGGGCTGTATTTAGGTTTAGGTGGCTTCCCAGCAGCTCTATCTTTGTGCCTTCTACTGCTTATGTGCTGTTAAAATACATTGGGGAAAAAAAAGAGTGATGTTTCCTTAAGAGATCATTTCTGGTTCATCATGTATGCTCTCCATAACAGCATTATATGACTAATTCAGAAATGATCAAGAATAGGGCCTGTTACAGCTTGAGCATTCCCTTTGTGCACCACACATTAAGAGCATGATTTTCAGCAGTGCTCAGTTCAAATCTGCTTCCACTGTGTCAGTGGATTTCTCACCTTTGTTAACTTCAACAGGACTTGAATTAGGTCAAATCTAGAAACCTTTAAAAAAAAATCTTCCCTACCTCTATAAAGCACCCATCAAATTCAGTCCACTGCTGATTGAGAGTTTTGGAAGAATATTAGTACCACATTCTCAATTAAAAACAAAAAACAACAAAAAAAAACAACCCACAGAATTGTTTAAATCCCCAAGAAGCCTAGAGATCCTTTTAAGATTTCAGTTGAAAGATGGTTATGTATTAAAATAAGTGACAGTGAAGTAAAATCACAAAATCCATTATCTTCTTCATAAAATCTATTAGATTTCACAAGAATCACTCTGCACAAACTTTATTGCAGTATTAGATGTAAAAGACCCTTTTCAGAGCTGTGTTTTCACTTTGATTTTCATTCTCAAGGGAATTCTCACAAAAAATGACAAAGAACTGGACTTCTTTTCTAAAAGGAAAAGACAAGCATTGCTATTGTCCATTACAGAATTTATCTTTGTTCTTCTAAAACTCCTAACAAGTATTTAATTCAAAAAGGCATATGGAACTGAACTGTTTTTGAAAGGAAATGTTTTTTAGATCTGATAAAAAACTGAACATAACTTAGTGTAATTGCAATTTAGAGGTCAGGCTTCTCAGTTCTGATAAAAATAAAAAAAATTCAAATCCTCTCTATTCCATGTTTCTAAGTAGGTTATTCATTGTTCAGGGAAAACTTGGCTGCAACTACAAGGCAAATATCATGTAGTATACTAAATGGAAGGTTTTATTAGCTATTGTCAACAATAATATTCAAAAGATAGTTGTAACACATTGCAGCTTACAACTTCTATTACTCTTTAAAAACATGCTTTTATATATATATATATACATCCATACATATATATATAAAATATATCTTTTGAGAAAAATACTCTACATGCAGGAGAAAATCATATTCAAAATTAAACATAGAGCATAAAAGCTGAATATAATGGGAAAACTATAAGCTCCATTTGGATGTGAACTGTTAGACTGACACATACTGATTGTGTTGGTACTTTATTACCGTGAAAACAAATAGCCAAGGATTCACACTCTGCAAGGTAACAAGGTAGCTGAGTACCTGTTTCAGTTGTGTCTCAGAGTTTACGTGCACATCACATATTTCACAGTGAAATGTTTTGTTCTGAAGGCCCGTGTTTCCTTTATTCACAGGTCCTTTGCCTTTAACGCCTGCCCGGGGAAAGGCTTTTATGGTTCCACTTCCATTCCGAGCTTCCAGCATAGTTTTGTGCTTAGTCCCTGGAGACATTAGAAATGGGAAACAGAAATAACTTTGGCAATTTGGTTGCGTTCATTGTTTTGTTTTCTTTTAAGAAAATCATACAAACTTCATCTTGGTGCTACATGCTATCCTTGGAATATGCCTGTGTTTGTCAGTATCAGATTAATACTTATGTAATGGTATTTCACATGTGATATTTAATTATTAGATTACAGTTCTGCAGGTAATTCACTAGAACAAAGCAGCCACACCAATAAGTACTGGTACAATCAGGTGTCCTGATGTGAAGTTAAATGGGTGTGACTTTTCTCATTAACTCCTGCTGCTAATAAGACCTGAATTGTAGTTGCAAAGAATAATCATCTAGCTATTAAAGGTGCTGCTGGCTTTGATCTGTAGTCCTTCTGAATGGATTGATAAACAGTATGCATTAGGTAGCTTACACTTAAATCTGTAATTAAATAATTAGTTGTCAAACCTCAGAGTGGCTGAGGTTCCTGGCAAAAACCTGGACATGTGAGCAAAAACATGTGAGAAACATGCATGTGAGAAAACTACACTTGCATTTTTTTAATTAAAATAAAGACTGGACAAAAAACATTTGTGTCTACTGCTGTACATTTATTCAGCCCAAACAATTTCTTACACTGTTGACTTCCATGAAGTTTGTCTATGATGATAATGGATTACTACCACATACAGATTTAGTCTTCCTGTGATAATCGCTATATGCATCACCTTGTATCTTTTTGCAAGCATGCATCTGTGTGATCATACAGTTTATCAGCATAGAAAGAAAAACATGGAAGTTTGTAACTATTCACAATAATATTTTGGCTCTCAAAAGGATCAGAAAATGTTTAAGGTCTGACCTTCGTAGGAAGGAAGACATGGGTAAAACAAATACAGCTTTATGAACTTTTAATTTTCATGCATTCGAGATCTGATATACAGCAAACACAGCATTCTAAACCAACTACAGTTTGGTCAAACATTATTATTATTATTATTATTATTATTACTATTATTACTATTATTACTACTATTATTATTATTATTATTATTATATCAGAAGACCATTCATCATTTTTATGCAGGTATATTTGCACAGTCTCCACATTTCAAACCTGAAACTTTCTATCTCTTAACTCTGTTCATCCTGCAGTCAGGTAACCACTGACATCTAAAATCTAGACTTTTTCCATTGGACTGTTGTAAATGCTCACTGTGACCATATTAAATTATGAGATATTTTAACTCTGTCTACCACAAAACCAATCAATAAAATTCTTAAAATAGTGACTAAGGATGAAGGGTGATTACTTCTGGAACTTACTGATGTTACTAGCTCTAACAACGAGAAAGTTTAAAAATTAAGAAAGACAGAAGTAGAATCAACTCTCATTCACCAGCCATTATCAGTTTATGAAGACAGAGAAAAAATATACTACCAAGTTGTTAACAGACAATATGGGACCAAGACTTCTAACTCTCATCATGAACTCTGACTGCCTCTGCCTCTTTCAGACTTAATCTGTTAGATTTCAAACAAAACTAATGGCATTCATACTCAGTTTCCTAGCTGGCACAAACAAAAGTATGCAAACTCTGAACACCAAAGGTAATGAAGCATGAGCTGTCATTTAGCTCTATAAGGCTTGGAATCTGAAAAAGCTAAAATGTAAGAAAATGGGTAGCTTGCGTGCAATAAAATTCCCTTCTTCCCCCTTTATGAAAGCCTATCTGCCTGTCATTTTTATTCTTTAATAGTTAATGAATTCCGTGTAATTGCCAGTTTTCTGCCACCTCTTTGTCCCCTGCTGCAAGAGATCTAAACTATTCAGGGAAAGATAATTGCAGAGCTCTTAAAACAGAAGGAAAAAAAAAAAAGGAAGAAAGCAAGAATTGCTCCATCTCACCACTGTTGTGCGCCTCCAGCTGTGAGGCAGAATTGACAGCGACTTTGCATAGTGAACAGTACAGCAGTCTTTTTGCTTTTTCTTCCTCAGTCTCAACGGAAGGGCATGTCGTGGTGCTAGTGGCTGTGGTGGGGATTTTCTCCACTTTAGAGGTGATCTCCGTTGTCATAACACTGCTCTTCCGGATTTCCACGGTTGTTGTCGTTGATATTGCTGGTGTCCCTGTGGTAACATCTGTGGGAAGAGGGAAAAGATGGAAGGAAACAAAATAAAGGGTTGTGACCTCTGATGTTTGCTTGCTTGCATCATAACAGTGTAACTGCACAGAGAACCAGATGCTGGTGACAGCATAACTAAATGTAATGTACTAAATCTGACATCATTCCTTCATTTTATGAGACTACTCCCATGTATCAAAATGCCACATAATGTCTCCTCCATTTTGCTAAGACACAGTAAATATAGAATTCATAAACTGAAAAGTTAGATTATTAAGACTGTACTGTACAACTGAAGGATAATTCACCAAAAGTGGTTGTGTAAATTACCAGCATAATAGGTAGTAAAATTTTAAATGCAGCACTTCAGATGCATAAACTGCCATGGTTCAGTATAATACCTACACTGATTGATAGGCCAAGCTAAAGTTTTTATATTCTAATAAAACAAGAACTAAAATAAGTGCTTGTTCTTGTTATCTGACAAACTAAAAAAAAAAATAGATTGATGCCTCACTTAGTATCAGCCAAAATATTATAGGCAATTATTAATACACAGTATACACTTATCTCTGCACCACTATCTATTATTATATACTAGTAATATGTAGTAATAACAGTAATTAAAAATACAACATTCTGTATCGAAGACCTTCAGGAACATTGATAAGAATTTTGCTTTGAGTATTGGTGTTATGTATATTAAAACTGTAAACACGCTAGATATCTAAATCTTTTTTGAAATCTAGTGCCTGCATCAGATTATACATGTTTTTTTCTGTAGCTTTCAAATCCAGAAGAGAGAAAACACATGATATTGTGCTAATGTAATATATAAAATTAATATATATAATATATGATTATATAATATATTATATATATTATAATACATAACATTATAATATGTAATATATTATATAATTATAACATATAATTACATAAAAATATATATTTCATGTGAGTCCTAGATATTCATGCTCAATATTGTTAGTTAACCCAGCAAGCACTTCAAATCTCCAGTTGAGTTTGATACAAGAGGCTTCATCCTTGCAGAGGACACAAAAACAGCTATCCAAGTCCTGAATGCTCCAAGAAGCTGATAGCTTAAACTCTTACAAGGTTTTCACAAACATTTGACCATCCCATTTTGAAGCCCAATTACATGGGACACAGATCTTTCTCACTGAAAAAAGGAATCACAGAATTACAGAATCATAGGAATTGGAAGGAACTCCTGGATGTCATCCCGTCCAGCCTTCCTGCTAAAGCAGTTCCCTACAGTAAGCTACATACGATAGTGTTCAGATGGGTCTTGAATATCCCCAGAGAAGGAGACACCACAACTGTTCCAGTTTCATGAATGGAGAGAGAAGAAAAGAGAAGGTAATATAATTTGGTAGCTAGGTACTTAGCAGGAGACTCATCACTGAACCAATGCAGAAGATAGCAAGTAAGTTACAAGAGGAGAGAAGAGAGAGCCATTCTGCCCTTTAAGATGAAGCTTTGCAATGCTGTATTTTGTCATACTAAGCCTTCTGAGTAGCAGCTTACCTCATAAGAAACCTTATTTACTTTACTGAGATACTCCTGTGGTTGGGTACTTTCCAAAATAGACAGTTCACACATCCTTTGCTGTTAGTGGTTCTCTGCCTATACTATGTTTTATGTCATATAATACAATAAAAAATAAGTATTCTTTGGATTATAGATATCAGTATGCTTTGTGATGCAGGAGGGACATATTAACTGATGCCCACAGAGGTATGTTTCAGGTTAATACTGTTTAACAATTTCATTTATGAAGAGCATGCCTATTAATTTACCAGGCAATAGAAATCTGGGACAAAAGCAAACACAATAGGAGACAAAATTCAAAACAATTTTAACACACTGGAAAAACTTTCAGAAATTTAGATACTTTTCAGTAAAGACAATTGCAGGAATCCACACTCAGCAGGATTAATGTGATCTCTTAAACAGGATGAAGATGAACAACTCAGTACTGGTATTTGGTGTTCTATTTTTCATTTGTTTTGTTTGTTTTTTTATTTTAAGAAAAAGCTTTCAGTAGAGGATAGTAAGACAAACACATATCACGCATACCATGGCGTTATAAATAATGTCCCTGCCACACAGAAAGTGCAACATAAGGGATTCATGACATCCTTTTTCTCCTCTAATCAGCACTGGAGGTCCTGCATCCAATCTGGGGACTGCAAATGTCACATTAACAATGACTTGCTCTGTTTCTAATTCAGCAACAATACAAATGTAAACCAACACAAGGAGGGGAGCAAAGGAGGAAGCCAAAACAAACAAGAAGCTTAGAAAACATGGCCTATTAATATAGAACTTGAAGGGTAAACAATGATAACATTTTTTCAGATCTGCAGAAGGTAACTAAAAATAAGAGAACAAACTCTTCTCCCTGATCCTTCCTAATAGGACATGGACTATTGGATTACAGCAAGGGAGACTTAGATTAGACATCAGGAAATTCCTTCTAATATTAAAGCCAGTAATGCCTTAGAATGTCCTACCTACAGAGATACTGAAATATTGCCTGCTGGAAGATTTGGAAATTGTTGAGCAAATGTCTGCAGAAACAACCCTGTTAGCAGGAATAATTTACCTCTGAGGAAACTTCTAGCCTTGTCAGTTTCTATAATTTGTTTATTTTGTGATGTTTCTATACATTCTCCCAAAATGCTTTAGAAATGATTATTTCTAAGACCCATAGGCTGTGTTTGTGATGTGAATAGTCTGCCAGGCATTGAAGCATAGAGAAGTTCCTTCTCAAGGTCTAACAAAAGGGTTGTTTTTTTTTTTCCTTTTTCAGAGATTGAGTCTGAATGTGGTTCTATTCTGAATATACTGAGACTATCAGATACTGTTGCAGAAGGAATGGTGTTATGTTGTTGAACATTCTGTTCTTATTTTTTATATTCCATGGAACAACAACAACGTTTCAATAGCAAATAATATTTTGAAATATTAAGCCGTTTGTTGGGAAAGTGATGAGTAAATGAAGTGTTTGTATGTCAGTCTGGAAAATTACTAATTTAACTAGTCACTCTTTTTCCATTTTGGAAAATCCATGCTAATGCTGGCTTTCGTGGAGTTGCAATAGTTGTATCAAAACCCCACTCTCAGAAGTGCATAACACTGCTTTAAAACTTCTGTCTCTCCATCCGAGGACTCATGTACAGTAACGACTCCAGTTTTGACTTCTCTTTAAAAAAGATGGCAGAATGCAGGCAGCAGTGGACACAAGAAAGAAAGAGTGAAAGAAAGCATTAACATTCTCTAAAAATTGATGACAAGGTCGTTGCTCATCCTAACCTTGCAGGAAACTAGATACATACATCAATCACCATTACCAGCTTTGCAGTGCAAGGCTTAGCATGCCTTAAGCAAAATAAAAATCATTTATTTATTTGACTTCGGAAAACCTGAGACAATGGACAAAAAGAATGCTTCAATAACTACAGTTTTTGTTCTGCTTCAAATATATGACCTGCTGTACATATACTGCTTGTCTATTTCACCATCAAAATGAAAATACAAATATTTTTACATGTATGTGTAGAAGCAGTATTTTATATAAAAATTTAACTAAAAATGGTAAACGTCACCAGTATATTCTTCAACTATCAAAACCATCATTATTCAGAGTATATATTGTGCTCATATACCTTAGAAAATACACCCTTTATAAATATATCACATATTCCAGTAATGAAAACAAATTAATGACATCAAAACATACACAGAAAAAACATCCAAGTTTGCCTTCTAAAAGCTATGACACACTTAGAAATGAAAAGCTGTTCCTCCTCATATAAACTGCAGAAATTAAACACATTCTAAAAACTGTCAAGTAAGCTTGAGAAGTGGAAATTCTTATAATCTAACCAGTGTGTGTATCTTTGCATATAATATTCTATTATGCTGCTTATACGTAGTTTAGTGTCCTAAATACAGTGTGCAGCATTAAAGATATAATGGATTAAGGAAGAAAAAATAAAAGCATCAGGAAGGAAGGCATTGCTACTGATGCCTTGAAGACTGAATCAGCATTTCTAAGCATTACATTACAACAGTGCTTTAAGTGCTACTTCAGTAATAAATTACCTAAAACCAAGCTGGAAATTCGATCACAATCAAATAGAAAATTTGTTTCTGGTGATGCAGGCTTACAGAACCGTGTTATTTTCATAACAGTGGCCTCCAGCAAACATCCGTTATTGCAACTGTCACTGCGTGACTTTGGTGTAGAAGCAGATTGCTAATACTGTGTGGAACTGGATTCCAGCAGAAAAAANGTATATATTGTGCTCATATACCTTAGAAAATACACCCTTTATAAATATATCACATATTCCAGTAATGAAAACAAATTAATGACATCAAAACATACACAGAAAAAACATCCAAGTTTGCCTTCTAAAAGCTATGACACACTTAGAAATGAAAAGCTGTTCCTCCTCATATAAACTGCAGAAATTAAACACATTCTAAAAACTGTCAAGTAAGCTTGAGAAGTGGAAATTCTTATAATCTAACCAGTGTGTGTATCTTTGCATATAATATTCTATTATGCTGCTTATACGTAGTTTAGTGTCCTAAATACAGTGTGCAGCATTAAAGATATAATGGATTAAGGAAGAAAAAATAAAAGCATCAGGAAAGAAGGCATTGCTACTGATGCCTTGAAGACTGAATCAGCATTTCTAAGCATTACATTACAACAGTGCTTTAAGTGCTACTTCAGTAATAAATTACCTAAAACCAAGCTGGAAATTCGATCACAATCAAATAGAAAATTTGTTTCTGGTGATGCAGGCTTACAGAACCGTGTTATTTTCATAACAGTGGCCTCCAGCAAACATCCGTTATTGCAACTGTCACTGCGTGACTTTGGTGTAGAAGCAGATTGCTAATACTGTGTGGAACTGGATTCCAGCAGAAAAAAAAATAAAATAAAATAAAGGAAGGTTTCAGGATTCAGTATTCACAACTATCCACTTACAATACTCTTGTTAATATAGTAACAGAACAAATATTAAAAATAATTTTTTAAAAAGTAATTAAAAGCTAATCTAGCTCACTGCAAAAAGCAAAGATTCATTTTAACAAGAAGGTAAAGACAGAAAAAAACATTTGCCAAGAACTGACTCCTTTGGGTTATACAGATAGCATAATTCTAGAGGAAAACTGCCAGTATGTAATTAAGGTCCTTTTAAGTAAGCAAGATTAATTTTATATCCAGCTAAAAAACTTATGATTTTACTTTAGACTGGAAAAACATAAAATTACACCAACTCATATTTTTCTTCTAAGTATGTTAAAGTCTCACTCATCAGTTCCTTCTACTAAGAATTTCTTATCCTAAAACTATAAATAGACCTACAGAGAGAAAAGTGTTCTGACTTCAAACAAATCACAACTATTTGTGAGCTTATTTTTGCTTCCACAGTCTCAAGTGGCACGAATTTAAAAATATCTGATTTAGCACATAGCTCATGTATTCTGGTCTCATTTAAATTCAGCTTTGACTTTTACATAAAAGGATGGAGAATTTGGCCCATAATGCTGACCACAAAGCAAACAAAACCAAAATAAAATTAAAAAATAAATAAATCATGAAGTACGCTCTTTCTTATGCCAAAGGGAACTCGATATGAAGTATTTCACTGTGCTATGAGACTTCTTACAGTTGAAAACGTATTGCTATCTGGCTTAGTTGTTGAAAACCTTCATCAAGTAAGAGACCACTCAAGTATAGGTGCTTGACACTGACATGTTCAAGAGTCTCAACATTTTATTTTCCTGCTTGCTAATGACAAAATCTCTCGCTTCCTGGACATGGTTTAAAATCCACATGCTGCAGGTCCTCTTTGTTAATTACATTTGGAGATAGGATATTACTCCTTTTGAGACTAAAAATATAACAACGAACTATATTATAAACAGAGGTACATCTCAAAAATAACCATGCAATCAAACTTTTTTTGTACTTGGCTGGCCTTCTGAATTCCTGTTCTTAAACATAAGCATGTGTGCTAGCACATTGGTTGGATCTGGCACTTTATCAAAACACTTTAGGGAACGTTGACTCAAATGTATCAGCACCTCCTCTCTTATATGTAGAGAATACAACTTGCATATTTTGTGGCTGATTGATATTTGCCCTATTACACTACATTGTATAGAAAATTCTTTCAGTATCATAATACGAAGATCCCATTAACTATACTTTTACATTCAAAATTTGGATTCGATTTGTTTTTAAAGATCTATTCTGCCCCAAATAATTATCTTTTATTGTCAGAGTTATAAATGGATTTTTAAAATTTAGAAAATTCACTTTTTTTTTTTTTAATACTTTACATTGTGGATTTTTTTGTTTGGTTGGTTGTTTGGTTGTTGTTGTTGTTGTTTATTTTCATATAAGTTCTAATATCTGTTACAGCTGTGTACTTCATAACTTCATGGTTAGATTTTCATCAGTGAAGCAACAGTAAATATTAGAGTTCCTGACATTTGTCTGATTTTTTACTGTTTAACAGACTACAACATAAGAGTCAAAAACTCTGAAATAATAAACAAAACTGTATATGACTAAAAAGGAATACAACATGAGCATTTTTAATGAGAGCTCTCTTGTTTTTTAAACATCAGATATCCGTTTTCTCTTCTTTTCCATTTCACTGCCCTAGCTTAGTTAGATATTGTCTTGCTAAAGTTCCTGGTTATTTTGATTTGTTTAGGTCTTCATCATGACTGCTCTTGATACCCAAAAATGAAAGGCCTAGTGTTTCTAATGTAGCGCCCAGGCATTTCTTCAATCAAATAGAACAAGCACTACTGAGAAATAGAAGGACTGTAAAACTTTCCCAGGATCAGCATGAAAGCCAAATACCAGGAATTTTCTTGGTTTGTAACTGGAGAAGCAATGACCTCACTGTTTTGACCACTCTGTGTTTTTTAACACTTAAATAAATCACATTATACACAGTATTCACTGCTTAGAAATACAGGATGAAGAAACAAGTGGCCCTAAAACAAGTGGTTACATGTTACTGAGACCTGTACTCCATGCTTCCCCATGACATGCTTTGGTGCTGACCTGATGGGAGGAAGACAGCAAATTGCATGTTTTGTGACAAAAGATGTCCTCTGAGAGAGCAAGAGTGAACAGAAAGTAGCAAACTTCACATAATTACTCTTTGGATTTTTTTTTCTCCATCTAAGCTTGAGTCAGCTGAGTCCTAAAATGACCCTCCTTCATTAATTAGCAGTACACAGTCTTCTAACAAAATTACACCACATTTTTCCTAGCTGCTCCCTTGGTTTAAAGCACAGTTCATTAATCCTGAACAGGATTAATCGCAGAGGGACAACTGCATTCCTAGTCAGGTTAATTGCACAGAGCTGGCAGCAGCAATAACAGCTGGGGGTAAAAGGCCTATGGAATGGGGAGGAAAAAGGCAGGGAAATGTCATGCTGTGCCTGGATTTTGGACTTTGGGTAAATGTAGCTGACAAAAATCTGTCTGGAAGGAAAGGAGACAATGAGCAGAAACTATTTATTTTCAGGCTATTTTAAGCAGCTATTGGTTAAGTCTGGATTTGGGAGCTGAACTGTCCTTTCAGGTCTATTGCATTGATTTTCCCCTTAGTGAGGCAGAAGAATAATGGCCTTCACCAGTATGAGTAAAAGGGTCTTTGCACAAGGAGCTTTAGGGGGGAAGTCATGTTGCTCACTGAAGCTATTGTTGTCATTTAATTAATGAGACTCACATAGTGAAAAATTCAATTTTAAATCTGGACAAAATATTTTCTTAAAGGGTGGAGCTTACAGCTGAGTTCAGAGGGTTGTAAAATGTGTGGTTGAAGAGGGTTGAAGATGTGTCTAAAATAACACATCTTCTATTTAGACACTAACTTCAACATGAAGAGGAGTGATAGGTTTCATTTTGATAGCTACAGTTCTATATTGGAGGCTGTAATGTAAAACATTGTTTTTAAGACAACAAATACAACATACACATGATAGTTTGATCACATATTGAAAGAAAGTTGTATTATCCTACACATAGGTCTCCCCTTTTTAGGCAACATGAAAGGCAATACTGGCAAACTGCCATCAATTTTTTATCTGCTCATGCTTCAGTAAGCATTTCCCAGCTCTTAAGGTATGAGCAAAACCAATAAAACATATATATATATATTGAATCTTAATCCATAGGTGCTGCACGGGTAGAAAACAAGGACTTGTAAAACATTTTAGAAGAGTTAAAAATTCACAAAAGAAAAATATGACATACTGGTCTGATGAATTTTCCTTGTATGTATCTTTTTGCAGCACGGAGACTAACATCAACACAGCAGTTCCCATCCGTATTATTAAAATCTCTTATCTTCCCGAATAGATTGGTTGCATTCAAGCTGCCTGTTGTTCCTTGGCAGATACTGAACTCCAGGGATATCTAAGGGATTTAGCTTTGGCCAGAAGTCATCTAGAGACAGCTATACCAATGGAATTAATGGATGATTGTGTTACTGTGTCCAGGAACATCCCTGGCACAAATGAGAATCATTAGTGTAGACAGTAGTCCAAAATACATTTTAAAATAGACTCTTTTTTTTAAAATAAACTCTGGAGGCAGTGTTTCCCCAGTGAGAGCCCAGGGAGGAACTTTTGTCTGCATCACTAACTTTCAATGGTTATTACCCCTCTGCCCAAAGACCCATCAGGGCTTTACCTCAAGCCACATACTTGGAAGAGTGTGCTATGGTTACCAAGACCAGCATGTAATCATGATTTAGATTCATGCCTAGACTCCTGCACCCATGTGTCTATATAGCAGACCTAGAAAAAGGAAGAAGCAACAGAGATATTGTCTTTCACCTTGCATTATGATCTACAGTGATGGAAGTGACCTTTGAAAGGGGTATCTCCTAAACTCTCAGTTTCTCCAACAAATACAGAAATCAGACACAGTCCAGGTTATGCGTTACTGGAGATAAAGAAGAATTTTTCACATAACAAGCAGGTTGGTATAGTCTATTTAAAATTTGATATCAGAAACAATTTACTGTGGAATCTTTCTCTCAACATTCTGTCATCAGAAACCAAGAAACACAGAGAAGTATTAATCACTGGCAGAAGGACAGAAAATATATTGCTTTCATTAATTAAATGGAACAAGGAAAGAATGAGAGAACTGCACAGCAGATTGCATACAATTGCTCTCCATTTTAAGCAAAGTTTTTTGTTGGTGGTGCTGTTTGTTTTGGGCTTTTTTATTTTTTATTTTATTTTTTGAAGCCTCCATTTCAAGTTAAAGTTTCAAATCAGATTTATATTCCTAGAACCTAAAAGGAAATTTAAATAACTGGAATCAAATGTGGAATTTCTGAGAATTCTGACTTCTGTCTCCCTTCATAAATATAATACCTCATGGCTTTCTCTTGTCTCACATTCAGGAATAATTAAAGCTATTCCCTTTACAGCAGCTTACTTCCTTTACTGGAGAGCATTGAGCTAGTAAATCGTTTTTTATTATTATTATTATTTTTTGGCAATAAACTAATGTTGTATCTAAAGCAGGGATTGTCAGAAGCATCTGTTGTAACTGTAATTTTTTCAGTAGAGGGAAGGCAGGGAGAGTAGCGAGAAGATACATTCTTTCAGACATCTATCTTGGGGTGTGCTGCAAATAAAGCCAGTAGCAGATGTGTTCTGATCAGCAATGGCTTTCTTAGAACCATATGCTCTTCTACACATATTTGAGACAACAAATGTCTAAATTTTGGAAGTACAAATTTCAAAAGGAATTGATGAGAGAGCAGAATGGGAAGTTCTAGTGTTATTATCTTTATTTTTAGAGTAAATGAATGTTCTGAATGCTATCCCACTGTGATTTTTAGTAGCCATCTTCAGTTTGATGCTTTTAGAAGGAACATTCCTTTGGCTGGCCACATCATCGTTGGTAACGTTTCATTAATTGACAGGTGTATCTCAAGACTAGTAGTACCTAAGAGAGTGCCAGAGAGAGGAAATATCTTCCAATTCCAAGACAGTCTGCGAAAGAATGTTCTACTACATATACCTGCAATTATGATGACTGTCTATTCAACTTGTTCTTTTATCTCCTGCAGGTTCCATCGCCTAAAATAAATATTCTTTATACTGTCTTACCTGCTCTACATGTTCCCCTCTCCAGCTCACCACGGGTCACTTCTGGGCTCATGTACATGTATATCTGAGACATCTATGGAGTAACACCATATAGAGAGAGTAGCACAAAACCAGACTATCCATTTATAAATAAGTTGCTATCACCATAGTCCCTGGCATGAGTTATGAATTTTGTTTTGCTATTTCTTCTGAAGAATAAAATCTCTTTTTTGTTTGTTTATTTGTTTGCTTTAACATAACAAAAACCTATTTTTTTATGCAGCACTAGCAGCCTTCATTGGCTATCATGGATCTGTCTTTACCTTCTGGTAGTCTGCTAGCAACTGAACTACTAGCTTAATTGCATTGCGTTGGCAGAAGCAGTATCTTAAGTAAACCACAGTGAGGTTGGATATCTGATCCCAGGACTGGGCAAAGAGTGAAAGAAACCTGTCTCCCTCAGTTACATAGTGAGTTACCTTGTAAATTTTGCTCTTTGTAAGAAGAATCTGAAACGACTCCCAGCAGGAAGGCTATTGGTGCTTTGCTATCTGGGATGTTTATCTAGTCTGTACCATAATTTTAGCAGGCAAGCTCTACACGGAAGCAAAATGGAAGAAGACTTAACTAACACAATATGCATTTTTTGGTGAATTACATAAATTATTTTGCAAATAAGAGAAATGATGAAAATCACAAATATAATGACACCATTCATAGACATCATTCCTAGTTTTAAATCTTACAAAATCAAATATATTATTTGATCTAATCACTAGAGATAAAATAATGATAGGTTTGTTTGTTTGAGATAACAAGGTAGCAAAGAAGACCTTAATAAGAGAAGTGACAGAGGAAGAGTGTAGCTTCATATTAATGAAAATTAGCAACAAATAGCAGTTCAAGATTAGCTTGAGTGAATATTTGCAGAATCTCAGATTAGGCATTTCATTCTTGCTGTGTTTTGGTCTTCCTTTATGCATGCTCTTGTAATATTCATATCAAAGTCTCATTAAAAAAACAAACAAACAAACAAAAAAAAAACCCAAGAATTAAATAAATCAATATTAGTAGCGAGATAGTTAATTTTGTTGGACAGCGTTGCCAAAAGCATGCTTGTTGTGTTGAGTGACAGTAGCTGTGTTGTAAGTGGTGTAGTTCTTTGGTGATTAGTTGTAACTGAAGTGAGAACTGAAATTTGTTCAGAAGAAATGTCGTGGAATGCCATTTGAATAAAATAGCCCTACGGAACAGGAACAGGGTTGCTAAAAATTTCAAATGGCTATGACTGTAATGGTCAGACTTTTCACGTTTTCTTGTCCAATCTGATTTTTTTTTTTCCACTAAAACATAACACAAAACCAACAAAGGTGGTTTCAGCTTCCCTTCTAAAAATGGCTGCAAATATTACACTGCTTACAAGATCATACCCTAACTCTCTCTCTTATTTTTTTCCTTTCTTGTACAGGACAGTTATTCAGACATCACTCAATCTGACATCATTCAGACCTAGTGTTATCTCTTCAAAAAGTGACAAAATATACTTCTCTACGTAGGACCTTAATATCCTATAATGCTGGATCTTCAGTTTTCATTCAGTCATATCCCTCTTCTGTGCACAATATAACAGAGAAAATTGTCCCATAAAGCCCCAATAACAAAAACAGATAGTTGATAATTACCTTCCCTTAAGAACATTGCACCCTGTTTATTAATATATGATTGTATTTTTCACACTCATTTTACACAGAGTCTAGAAGAACAGAGTAACTCAAGAGTCTTTCTGCCATAACAGTATTTGCTAATCAAAATAGAAGCTTGAAGTATCACATATTTGATACAATTAGATCACATATTCCATAATCACACCTTCACTCAGTTTATCATAAATGATTTCTTTAAAATCCATTTTCTCTTCAAAAAAAAAAATACTGTCGGTAATTTTGCTGTGCCAGAAAATCTTATCTCAACAGGTCCAGTTCTAAGATCTACTGAGGAACAGAATACACAGGGAATGGTGGCAAATAGTACCAAATGAAGGAAACGTTATAAACAATAATCCAGACTAATTTTATATAGCATCTTGGGGATTGCTGGAGGGTTTTGTTTTTTTTTTTTCTGTTTGGTC
>VXAB01008700.1:17671-30344 GCA_013399175.1 Odontophorus gujanensis | reverse complement strand
TGGGGATTTCTGGGGGGTTTTTTTTTTTTTTTTTCTGTTTGGTCAGTTGTCTTTTAGGTTTATTTTTTTTTTTTTTTGGAGGTTGGGTGAGGTGGTGGAGAAAGTAGGGGAGAGGGGAGGAGTATATTTTACCTTTTATGACTTACTTCTTTTAAATATCTAGCAGATTGTGAAAATCATTATAATTAAGATTTCTGAAATTTTCAAGGAAAACCTTCTGAACTTCAAGAAATACATCAGTTATTTTCATGAAAAACTACAGAATTATGACCCTAGTTCTGCCTACTAGCTTTCAAAAATCTTGGAAAGAAGTTGTACTATGACTGCATTAGTAGAACAGCAGCTGCAAAAACATATTTTGGAATTCCCTTCAGCTCCTGCAACATCCAGTACTAGAATATTTAAGGATCTCTTTAGCTTTGCAATGCCACATTAGATGCATTCTCAGAATAGTTAGGTTGATCCCTTAACTATATTAAAATAATAATAACAACAACAACAACAACAACCACCTATGGTTTTACTTAGGATTGTTTAATATCACAGTATTTTAGAAAAGTCAAAACAGGATGTGAAAAATGACAGCACTGTTGTTCTGAAATAAAATTTCCTCTATGACAGTCCCCAGAATTGCTATGTATACTTTGAAATAGAGATTTGGGCCTTTTGGATAATTCCAGTGTTTTCATTTTTGAAAACCTGAAATAATTCACACAAAATGTAAAGACTTTAGTCAAATGCTTGCCTAAATGGATTGCTTACATACCATGAGCATTAACTGTTTTGCCAGCAGATAGAGTTTATCACTGATTACAGTGTACTAACTGATTACAGGAGTACTTAAGCTACAGTCTTAGGATGTATATACATACATACATATGCATATATAAATATATACATATATTATTTGTTTGTGTGTATGTGTGTGTGTGAGAGAGAGAGAGACAGAGAGAGAAAGATCACAAATTGACCAGAAAAGGGAATAACAGTTCCTCCTTCCCAAAGTCTTTGAACTACACATTAAATGATAGAATCAGTGCCAAAAGTCTTGATCCATGGCCATGTAGAAAACACATACACTTTTACTACTGTATGATTTTTTGTTGAAATGAAAGATAAACTAGAAAAAATGCATGGAACAATAAATATAGACCTCAGCTACTGTGAAGCCATTAGCAAATATGCTGCTGTCTATCTTGTCTTCAAAGGACTGCACATTATACACATCTGCCCTTCTTCACAAATTAAGAAATGTGAAACTAGTGTGAAAATATTTATATTAGTGGAACACGAGTATGTCAGATTTATAATGCATAACATTAAAATGTTTTAATACTCAATTGGAAAATGGAAGTACTTTGCTTCAAAATAAGCCATCCACCAATTTTCCCAGATAGTTATTGTATTACAAGCCCCAAGTCTATTTATTATACATACAGCACACACATATCTGATCTCTTTTAATAGAGATAATAGTCCTGTTAATAGAGAAGGCAAGATCCATAACGGTTTATGCATAAAAAGAACAAAATACACTTCCATCTTTCATTTCCATGACAGGAAAATACACTCAATAAACACTTAAATATCTAATTCTCCTAAAAGGAACAGCAGTGTCGAAAAGTATCTGAAGATTAGGGTAGACAAGATTGAAATGGTTAAATCTAAAAAATGCACTATACTATCAGGAAAATTCTGCAGGAACAGGGAGCACATGACTCAGTCATAACAAACACAACTCAGAGATGGCAAGCAGTGCTCCAAAACTACGTTTTTGTAATTTGTTCTTAAATTTTTCAGACACCTTTAACAAGAAATTAAGGTAAAATTCCAGCAGTTAAACCACGTAGTAATCAAAACAAAACCTTGACTCCTTCTATCCCTTTATATACGTGCTAATGAAATATAGTAGACATGATATTCCAGACTTTCAAATGCAGTAAAAGATAAAGATTTGAGAAAATAAAACTATTATTAGAAATAGAGTACTAAGAAAAACACACTTCTGAATTTTGCATAGTAAGGCTAAAAATTAATTGAGGCACAGTGAAGCTACTGTTAGCTGTGATAGCAAAGGATTGGAGGTTGTCTTTATACAAGCAGACCTCAAGGAGATAAATGCTTCGGAGACACATACCGTACCACGGCTATATTTTAAATATTAAGTTGTTAACCATAGCACTTATGAAGAAAGCTCAAAACCAACTAGAGATAGGAAATTAAAAATGGAAATCCTGAAATCAAGGAAACAGTGCAGTTTTCTGTTACTTTTTCCTTTGCTATATATAATTGTATACCCCTTTAACTCTTGGCTTCTCAATTCTTCTGCTTATGGGAAAAGACAATAAAAAGTGTATATGAGCAACCACTTAAAATCAACTTACTCTCTATTTTGATATCTAAACATCATCATTGTCTTAATCAGACCATAGCCTCTTATACTTTATTGACAAAAGGACTTAGCTGTGGCAGGAAAGACGATCTGAGTTAAATTCCCTTCTACCCTTTGCTCTTCTGTATCTAAAGACATAGCCCACAGTAACTGACATTGCAGTTCCATATTAGGTAAGATTGTGGCTATGTACAGGATTTCTTCTAACACGTTGTCTTAGGCAGAATCTCGTCTAGCTTTGGAAAAAGCTGTAAAATGGTTTCAGCTCCCCAACTTCTTGTGTTGTATAGTTCGTATCACATTTTATATGTCTACGTTCATAGTAAGCGTGTAAGCAAGGCTTTAAATGTATCGTTTTGCTCTGAAGAAAAAGCCATAGCATTTAATCATTTAGTACATGAACCTAAGTCCTAGCAAGTAGGTCTTCCTAACGCTTTAATCACAGCTTAGTCAAATGATCAGTTCATCTCTCTACAGGCAGTTTTTAGCTAATTCTATAAAAATGAATAGGATTGGACTGGAAAGCAGCCATATTTGGTAACATCTTTCTTACTATGACTTCAGGCTGCAACAGCTGTTTCAAATGTCAGCAGATAGGGCAGAATTAAAAAGGATAGACACTAGACAGGGGAAATGCAGATATAACCTATGCGTGCCTAATACCAAGAAATCTGCAGATGAATAGTTGGTTTTCAGTTCTATTATCAAAATTTATTAATAATTTTAATCATTCCAAATGTGCAGCTGCTACCATGCCAAATGAGATGAGTATGATAAAGATCTCTTCTTTGCCAAGATACTGAAAAAATGCCACATGACAACCAACATTTGAGAAAAAGTAAATTTTAGAAAAATATTAATATTATCAGTGTTTTTTTAAAGTGTATTTGAAACAAATCCTGCTAGAGCATACCCATATCTCCCTCAAACATGTAGCTTATAAACAAAGAACAGGATCCTCATTCCACTGTAGACAGATGAAAGTCTATTGTGAGCTGATTATATCACTAGAATGCATTATATGACCTGAAACATAATTAATTCAAACAATAGTAATCATTAAAACAACCAAAACACCTTGTACTTTGTACAGTGATTTCACTCCCCAGTTAAAATGGGTAAATCTTGCAGGACTAGATTCCCATTTTGCTTGTTTGTTCAAATACAGGTTTGGATAACAAATCAGATTTTTTTGTATATGTAGAAGTGAAAAATGGAACAAAGTAAATTGTTCTTGTAACAGCAAAGTCTATGAAAATGTCTTTAAATGGGATTTTGCAAAAGATCTCTTCCAAAAAAATAGCATGTTTTTTTCTTCCATTTTCTTCTTGTATGTCAGATTATAATTACTGGAACTAACCAATTGAACTTAAGAGAAAATGACAATACCTTTAGGCCTAAATGGTGACCTACTTTTTAATGTATTTTCTCATACCTGTTAGCAAAGTCCATGTAATTCTTTATATGTGTGGTCTTTTTTTTTTTTTTTCCCCAAAACAAATGTTTCAATGATTTTTGTTTGTTTGTTTTCCTGAAAAATAAATAAATAATGTCAGCATCCATACATTAACAAACCAATCTGCAATCTGCATGCATGATGGAAGGAAACAAATGGCAAATATTATTTTATTTGCTTTTTCAAACTTCCAAGAGATAATGTTGGTGTTGGCAACAGTAAATTAAATGTATTTGAAAATTATGAAAAATATCTCAACAGTGTTCTTATAAACTGGAAATGTATACTTAGCTCAAAGTTTTGTCTTCAAACTTAAAAAAAAAAAATCTATTAATCTTGTATATATATTCTGTCTTCTCTCCTTTGAACTGTAAAGCTTTAATGCTTTGTTCTTTCAGATTCTCCTCTTTTTTCCTTACCTAGCATCTCAGCAATTCATAGGCTGCTGTTTTATGACCAAAACCGAGCACTGTACTGGCTTGTATCACTAGAATCAGCAGCTGCTGTTAAATCACCTGTCAAATTTGCAAAATTCTCACTCAATTTACCCTTAATGTCAGACTTGCACTTTTTTTTGTCCATGTTTCTGTTCACATTGTTTACACAAGGCTTCTGCTGAGACCAATGGACAAATAGCTTGATTTCTACACATAGATGATCCATTACACGAGCTCTCTCTCTACTAGGTAATGGAGAACAGAGGAAAATTTAAGTGCATGTTGATGTTTTATCTTTTGGGTTGCATGAGTCATTGATTCATGTAAGTAGAATACAGATTTGGATCTGGAATATCTAAATGAAAAGCTAGCAGTTCTGACAATTGTGCAGATATAATTTTTTAAAAAAATAATTAATTAATATGCAGTATGCTTATTTGTTTTGGAAATAATTTTATCACTACGCACACATGGAATATAGATTTGCTTGTATGTGCAGTGTGCCAACTTCTATGAAAATATATTCATCCATGTACATGAGTTGATATCAAAATACTGTGAATCAGATGCTCACAGAATTTAACCAAAAATGATGGTTTTCAATGCAACATGCTAAAATCCTGACCAAAAAAAAAGAGTTGATGAGGTCTTATGAGAACAAATATTTCTCACCAGGTATCAAAGTTAGATTAACTTTCTGCAAGAGATTTCATAACATACCACCACAATAATAGAAGTACAGAGATAAAAGAAATGCCTCAGACTTGATCCTCTTACATCCAGATGGTAAAAGGAGAATTGCATACTCACTCCTACATCAGATAAAATAAATCTTTCCTTTTGGATGCCATGGCACATGTGGAAGACTGAAAAACCCATAGTATTTTCTCAGATCTTTCTTCCTTACCCAATAAACACAACTGAATTGAAATGCAGGTCTGCCAGGCAAGATCAATTAAAAAAAATTCAAGGTGAAAAGCCTCTGTTTTGAGTGGTAATTACTACTAGAAGCTCCAAACACAATTTTTACAGAGAACTTCACAGGAAATTTCAAAGCCTATAATTTACTATAGCAAACCCCTACCATCAAGAGCTCTATAGGTCCTCAGGTCAAAGTCACTTTTCATAAGAATGCCCACTCCAGCTGCACAGTTTAGGATGCTGCAGTTAGCCACATATTTATACACACACAACATGATCCTTGTAATATTAAAAAAGTAGTTTTACTTCCTGCACAGTACAAACCGGTGTGCAAAGAAGGAACTTTCCAGGCACTTACAAGAAACACTTTATAAAAGTATACTTTTCATACTTGGAACATTTACTGTGTTGGTGTTACAAACTTTGTAAGAAAGCATGACACTGTAGCATACAGTAGCTCCCTCTGTGAATCAAAGGACACACCTCACTGCTTAGCTTGTTAAAGTATTTAATTTCATGGAAAAAGACATTACTTTTGCTTTAAATGATTGTATTTTCTATTCTTAGTTTAATGGACAAGCTTGTCTGTTTTCCCATGTAAATTAATTTCTTTTTGGTAACATTCAGTGTTCTTGTCCACCAAAACTTACACAAAATAGTCTGAGTAAAGACTTCTAGAGCTAGGGAATACAGCTTTTTTATTTTTATTCATACCTTCTTAGCACATATACACAGTACAATTAGACTGGTTAAAATACTAATGTTTAATGTAGCTATAGGTGTTTGCAACATCATGGAAAAATAAAATATTGTTCTAAAAGGTTCAGCCATTAATGTATTAGGAATATTAAGTAAATATGGAAATAGGTGTGCTGTTGGAGTTTAGTGAAAAATCTGGTAGGCTATTTAAGAGAAACAGGCTTTATGAAGAGATTTTGAGAAACAAGGGATACAGGGGTTATCTAACACATGTGAAGAGACAGATGTTCTAAGAATAGAAGTGAAACAAAAAAGCAGACAGACATCAAAACAGCATGGAAGTAGACAAAAGAAACACCTAGAAAGCAATCTGCACAGAAGTTCAAGTCTGTCAGTGTTCCACGAGCAAAGAAACAAAGGCAAAAAGAATGATTTTTCATTTCTGATGAAAAGCTTTTGATTTCAGAATAAAAAAAATGCACACATTTGTATTGACAAAAGATTTCTGCATCACATGTTATCTTCACTGTTCAGGGAATGAACATTGTACAATGGCAGAGCCAAAAATGCTGCTCAATATTGTGTCCACTGACAAATCTAAAATAGAAGAACTCAAATTTGAAAACATTTATATTTTCATAAACTTTAGAAAGTCTGTTCTGACTATATTCTTAGATTATTCTATATTGGCACATACTTAACCTGGTCTCAGAATAATTCATCTGACTGTGAAGATATCAATATTATTAATACTCTTCACCCATGAATGTACAATCATTTCTCCAAAAAATATTTTCATGGCCAACATCAAAATATAACACTGAGCATGAGGTACAGCATGATGATTTGGTCTCAGCCCAAAGATAAAGCACAAATTTCTTTGCAAATTCACACAGAAATATGCCTATAATTTTGAAATATCTATTTTTATTTTTTAAATTATACTCTCAGATGATAATTGCAATGTCTAAAAAGTATGTATTTCAAACAATAATCTATTAAAATATTTTCTGCAAGATAAGTAACAATGAAACCAATACACTCCAATGGAAACTGTACAGAAATATCTGTGTGAAACAACATAAAAACTAAGTCTTTTGCAACACAGATATCAAGATATGTAAATTTAAGTCTATAAATTTGCAGAATAGGTAGCAGACGGAAAAAAAAAAAAAAAAAGTAACACCAAAAAATAAAAAAGAAAAAGAAAATGTCAAAGAATAACAGAAAAATACAGTAGACATTTTGATAAAATGAATTGTAGCGTATTGCTCAGTTTCCAAGTATCTTTCCTAGAATTCAGGAGCTGAGGAACTTGACTGTTCCATATCTTCTCAATTAGATTAATACTGAAATGAAAAATACCACAGCTCCTCTTTCCTCTTGCTCTTAACCTCATATAAAGGAATAAATGTGCTCAAACTGAATTAAATAGGAAATGTGTTATGAGAAAACTTCTAAGCTTATTGTAATAAAGTTAGGAGAGGAAATATAGTTTTGTAATTTTAGCAGATTTTCCAGGTAGGATAAAGAACATTACATGATAGGTGTGCATGTGATAAATTTAAAAAGTAGGCTTTTATCTTGCATTTTTTATCATCTCATTCATTTCTGTCTGCTTATCTCTCTCACCCAGATCTGTGTACACCATTCAAAGCTCTGCAGATTCTGCAGAGCAATGATTTGTCAAAAAAAGAAAATCTCCAAAGAACCACAGTCAGAGATATCTACATGCATTCTAACAAATGTGGAATAATGAAATTTCTCCACAAAAATAACCAATCTAAAATGCAAGACAGTCAAGCAACAATGCATTTAAGATCCTTGTATCACAATGCTGCAATACAAAAAGAATTGTTACATCACTTCAAAGTGGTGAAACCAGTTCCATATTCTTTCTGCAATAGTAGTTGACACTATCAACTTGAAAGGAAAACCAAATTAAATCTAAACAGAACAACACAACAGAATAACATCACTCTATCAGTAGGTTGTGTCCCTAGACAGATGTGCAAAACAAACACAGTTCATTCTTTGAATCTATCAAAATTCTTAGAGAAACAGATTCTAAAAGATCAAAACTTCAATTTTTAAGGCTATTTCATACAAGGCTTAAGTCTAACAGAAAAAATTACTTATTCTCCCAACTCTCCTGAGGAACACTCAATTCTGTAATAAAAAGGATTTGTCTGCATAAATATTTTAAAATATTATTCAAATGGAAAAGAGAGAAACTCAAAACTATAGCTATAAACTAACCAGTGCTGACCTGAAACTTTAAATGGCCAATGATCACAATACCCTGGCTGCAACCCTCCAACTAATTCTTTATGCACCAAATCTTTCACCCTTCAAATCTTTATCTCTTCAATGTAGAGATAAGTATATGGCATGGGATCGTCAAAGGCCTTGAACAAG
Organism: Odontophorus gujanensis; assembly: GCA_013399175.1. Taxonomy (NCBI): domain Eukaryota; kingdom Metazoa; phylum Chordata; class Aves; order Galliformes; family Odontophoridae; genus Odontophorus; species Odontophorus gujanensis. The sequence continues at coordinate 22,021 of VXAB01008700.1, read as the reverse complement.
TCCAGTTAGACTACATCAGTTGATCTTGGTTCACTGATGACACCATTCCACTGCAGAAAGACACTTCCATTCAAAATCCCAGCTACCATGAGAGGATCCCACCTCATAGTCTCTTTGTGTTCATCAGCTTAGTCCTGACTGCATGTTTCCTGAATGAAATTAGCTATAAACCTCAACATTGTCTCACTACGCATCTGTCAAATTTACTGATGTAAGTCGGTAAAGTTACAGTACAGGATGGTGTTTACTATAAACTTTTCATAATGGTGATTCTGACTGCAGGAGTAGCCAGTGTTTAACCCACTGAATAATTATGATCACTCCAATCAGTCTTGCCCCATCTTTTTATGAAAAATATAAATAAGTTATTCATATATATACACAGATATATGCAAAACAAACAAACAAATAACAAAAACCAAAACAAAACAAAAACACTATCATTTTTGAGATATTTTTACATTTTCACACTTTTTTTCTCATCCAAAACTGAAAGGATAATAATCCATGTGGCTTATGGATTAAATATTCCTCATGTAAGTAAAATCATATTTACCACCATCTATAATATTCTGATTGTACAAGCTGATCAGGTTCTAACATTCATCACCTGTTTTTTAACATATTTACAAAAATTAGACCACAAGATTTAATGTGCTTTAGTCGTCCCAATCTACTGCATCTTGGAAAAACAAATATATCTTTACTTAAAGAGATTTTTTAGTTTTGTGTCAGTTACGCTGGGCTTTCTGCATGTGTAAGTTCTCTGAACATGACTCATTCTAGTTTGCCTTTTTGTGAACCTTTAAAATTTTTGTCTTTTTTAATGTCTCAGACTATATATGTGCTCAAAATTGCATACAGCTGTCCAAACACAATCTTAAAATCCCCTCAGAGTATTAACATAATTTTCATTGCATTGCACTCTATCCCCCTCTTAAAACATTATTAGTCTTCTGTTTGCCTTTTTATCTTCACTTATGCATAATACTGAGTTTGATTCCTTGATTGTGTACTGTCACATGCAGATATTACTCCTTATTTATGTCTGACAGGATATGCCTGTTTAATATATATTCTGGCTATTCTAAATCTGCTCATTCACTGTTTCCCTCTATATGCCTGCCTGAAGATACAAATTACATTTCCTCAATAAGTTTCATAATCAAATGAGTCTTCCAAATTGATTTTCTTACTTTTGTATTAAAGAGATAACATAAATTCTTTATAATAAAAGGAGGTCATTCTTTAATGTTATATGCTTCTCCATAACTACTCCATTCATTTCATTTGCATGTTAAGTGATGTTACAAATCAAAGAACTATTATTTTGTTGCGTAGTTAATCTAACAACTACCTTCCTAGAGCAGGTAACAAATTCATTCTTTCATGCTGACAAAAATTATTTTTGGCTATGTTACTGACATAAGATTTTGATAAACTTAAGTACAATGAACTTAATTAAATAATGATGGATCAAATAATTTTTTTCCTTCCAAGTATAACTAGTGAGGTACTTTTTGCACTTAAAATGGAAAAGGAGCATCATAGAAATGACTGGAGATAAGCTGCTAAGCAGTTTCATTTTGGTATCAATGTCACAAAACCTAAATGGGCCTATTTGAAGATTAAAACTTCTAATACTTAAAAGGCCATTGTGCAAAACAATATCAATGCTCTTGTGAATTAATGAATTAGGTGATACAAAGCTTAATCTAAATTATCTGTTTAGTTTAAAAATAAGAGTTGAAAAAATTAGGACTGAAAAGATTTTTTTCAGACTGAAAGATTACCTGTATTTTATTTTTATTTTTTTTTATGAAGACTAAGTAAGTCTTTGAACTATAAAAATTATTAATTGAAACTTATATTCTACCAAGGAATAAAGTCCTGTGGTCTGGTAAAACTAATTTCTATTTCATAAATGGAAATGTGGAAAATTTCATTTTATTTTGATTTCCTATGGAACTAGAAGAAGCCAAAACTCATAACACATACATATAAAATAAAAGATAGTATATGAAAACACACAACTGTAAATTTTCTATCTGGATAAAGGTTTCTAGAGGCTTCTAGAAGACAGCTGTGGATTTTAATCTTAAAATAGTAAAGAAGTTTTCATAGTTTTTGTACTTTTAAAAATTTTATTTGTATCTATCCAGATTTAATAGCGTAAGAGTCCAAGCAGCTCTGTCTCTGACTGACAGATTGAGGACAAGAAGAATAAGGGATGGTGGTAGTGGAAAAACATAGAGCTACAGCAGAGAATACAAAAGGAGGATGAGATATAACATGCATACATGAGAAAATAGAAGAGCCAAGCACAGTTAACAGAAGCTTTGATAGATTTTTTTTTAGCCTTTCTTTGACAATTCAGTCCAGAAATATCTTTAAAAGTAGGAGAATCGTGGTTCACTGCCCATTGCTTTGTGATAGCTGAAAGCAAAGATTCCAGTCCCTATCATTATTAACACCCTTTTCCAGAAAGGATTTTCAATAGTCCAGTGACAGACAATGAAGTTACCATGATGTAAATGAGACCATAAGTAATATCAGATCAAGATAAGATCCAATAAGAGGGAAGAAAAAGCATAAAAGAAAGAAGATCTAAGCATCCCTATCTCCTAGGGCCATAGCTGACTAGATGAGTGGATAAAATATGTTTTCTATTTTATTGTTACATTACCTTCCTTCATCTAAATTACAGGATCCACATTAGCCCTTTAAAATCATTCGCTCTCTTTCAAAACTAATTACTAGGATTGTTGATTTGCTCTCCTGTCTCTACACCATGTGTGGTATGGACCCACATTCACGTTTATCCACGTTAATTCATCCAACTCAAATTACTTGTTTGAGAATTACAATAAACATCAGAATTTTAGGATGTGTAAGGATCTTGGCCCTCAAGCGCCTTATCAGAAGTTTAAAGAAATACTATACTGCCAATGACATCTACCTTTGCAGTTTTCACTAAAGAAAGAAAAGAATGAACAAACAAAAATGACTGAAAGGAACTGCTATCTTTGTGTCTCAATTAAGTAAACAATTATCCAGACTAAAACCAACTACCTTAGGAGGTAAAAGTAAATATAACATTGATAAATACAATACAAAGCATGCTCTAATTAACATTAGAAGAATTTTCCTCCTGTGATCTAAAATCTACATGGCTACATTTCCCCCCAGGTTGCTAGTATTGGTTGAATTAGTGAAATAACATATACTTGGTAATATTTATATGGCCTGCTAGAAAACTTTCAGCATGAAAATAATAGAGATAGAAGAGTACTCAATTAGTACTTGCTATGAATGCTCTTTTCCCCCTTGGCTAAGAGATCAAAGATGAGTAATTATCTAACTATATTCTAAATGCTTTATTTATCAAATGCAAAAGCACAGAAAGAATGATTTCAATTTGTCAAGTCATTTTTGATCCACTTTACAAAAAAGTCATTACAAATGTCAAAACTACCCATTATGGATGACATTTTGAATTACACTGCTCTCTAAATGAGCAATAATAGTTTAGAATTCTACCGCCAATATGCAAAGCTACGCGAAATAAATATAAAATGCAATAGAACAGATTTCTTACTAATACATTTGGATAAGAAAAACAAACTAAAAAAAACTTCAGGTCAGTAGTAGGTAGTCTTTCACTTACAAGGTTCTGCAACAAGGATATTTAGTAAGAAACATACCTATTCAAACGACAACATTTGAGAATTGATAAGATTCATATTTGAATCTTTATTCTTTTTCTTCATTCCTTTACTCTGACTATGTACATAAATCTTACATCTAAATTAATATTTATGACAGCCTCCATGGATTTGAGCACACAAACATGATTATTTTAAGTGAATCTAAGTGAAGAAGCATTCAGACATTTTCAGATGATGAAATCCTAGACAACACACTCCTCTGCAAAAGGAACAACATAGAAAGAAAAGTGGCAGATAATAGAGTTACTTTCACACATATGTTAACAAAAACCTGCACAAATTAAGTCTGTTAAACATCTTAAGTAAAACGTTGATCAGTTGTGCTAGTGTGTGTACTGACTTTCAGAAAAGTTTATATTTGATGGAAGCTGACATGGGAGTGTGAAAGACACTGTAGTTTCATACTTCTCTTAGGATAAAACATAAATAGGAAATTCCAGTTACTATCCCATGGAAAACAGTTTTGATGTTGTATTAGTGAAATTAAACACTGTCTCAAAATTTTCATTTTCAAGGAACTATCATAATTGCTAAAATATTTTATTTCTTTGTTGTTTTTTTTTTTTTGCTTTTTTTTTTTTTTATTATTTTTTTTTTTTTTTTTGGTTTTCAGAAGAAATTT
>VXAB01008700.1:0-12766 GCA_013399175.1 Odontophorus gujanensis | reverse complement strand
TTTTTTATTTTTTTTTCCTTTCTGGAAATATACAAGAAACATAAGAATATAAAATTAACTGTATAAAAAAGTTAAGAAGAAAATGAAAGCCACAGTAAGAAATAATTTTATATATAATTGTTCATGAATTGATGGACACGTCTTTAATATAGAACTGTTAAAACAATCATAGAACATGTGGAACTACTCCAAGAGATGGGAGAATAAAAAAAAAGAGAGAAAGAAAGGAAAGGCATTTCAGGACTCATTATTTATGTATCTCATTAAAAATGACTTTCTATTGTTGAACAATATATTGTATTGTACACTGTAATGTAATGTATTAAAGCAACCTTGTTTTTTCATGGAATCAACAAAACTATGCTATGACAAATCATAACCATTTTCTTTGTAAATAACACATGGCTAAGACCAACTTATGCACAGATGACTTTCAGTAAGACAAAAAAGTTAATATAAGTTCTCAAGGACCTGCCTCCTCTACTTGTGTATGTCCACACTCAAACATACACATTGGATACAGTCTAACAACAAAGTTGTACCTTCTGCCTATGCATTTTTTCAACAATCTTTTTCTCATATAGGAACATGTATAGTGAAAATCATGAACTTAATGTTGGCAATAAATATCTTCACCAAAGGTGAAAATCTTTCCTGTTTTCTAGAAGGATTGCTTCAAAGAGTAGCGTACATGAAGCAAAGGTGTGGAATTGAATTCCTCCATGTGGAAAAAATAGCACCCATTGACATTCATTGTCTCTTGCTGATTGTTTAGAGAGACCAAAGAGTGGATGTGAGCATAGTGAGGTGAGGTGGTGCATTTTAGCATTCATGAAAATGATATGAAGATAAACCATGTTCCAGATGGCTGTGCATCACACTAAAAAATGAAGAGCATCTAAATCAGCTCACTACATAAATCAGCAGGTTACGAGAACTGTGCATGAAGCTGAATATTAGCTTCAGTGTATTGGAAAGAATGGTGGTCTCATCAGAATATCACAGTTTGCACCATTTGGTTCCTGCAAATGCTCACACAAGAACAGAAAGATCATCATAAGCAAATTTGTCAGGATCTGTTGAACCAAAGCAGGTTTGAAGTTGATAGTCCCCTGAATCCACATCATTACAAAACATTGTATCACCGCTGCAAGCTAAAGTCGAAATAGTAGACCACATGATTTCCTCATCAAAGTTCAATATGCAGCCCTCAGTAGATAAAGTTGTATGCACTGTCTCTTGGGGTAGGGAAGAGGTGATCCTTATAGTTTTCCCATAACCAAGATGAACCATCAACTCTGACCACTACATCTTGACACTGATTAAACTGTAGGCTCAAACTTGCTGAGTCAGGCCAGAGAAGAAGACAAACTTTCTCTTACAACACCATAATGCCAAGCCCCCATCCCAGTTTGAAGATCATGAGACACAGTGCTAATCTTGGATGGATTGTCCTACTACACACACTGTATAGTCCAGATTTGGCACCTTCTGACTTCCATCTGTTTGGACCAGTGAAAGAAGAACTGCATGGGTAACATTTTCCTAGCAACGATGCCGTCCTAGCAGCTGTGAAACAATGACTCACATCTGCTGATGCAGATTTTTGAGTACTACGTGTAGACTCTTGTTCATCATTGGCAAAAATGCATAGCTAATCATGGTGACTAAGTTGAATTATTATTATTATTATTATTATTTTGTAGCTGAGTATTTGGTCTCTATCAAATAATGTTATTGAGCTATTTCTATCTGATGTGGTTTCTGTTGAAATAAATGGGAGGCATTATTTTTGGAGCAGCCCTCCTACTTCACAAGCCACCAAAAGTTGAACATAAACAGTGCATATAGGATTAAGAGTTTGAAAGTTCCCACAGCNCATTTTCTTTGTAAATAACACATGGCTAAGACCAACTTATGCACAGATGACTTTCAGTAAGACAAAAAAGTTAATATAAGTTCTCAAGGACCTGCCTCCTCTACTTGTGTATGTCCACACTCAAACATACACATTGGATACAGTCTAACAACAAAGTTGTACCTTCTGCCTATGCATTTTTTCAACAATCTTTTTCTCATATAGGAACATGTATAGTGAAAATCATGAACTTAATGTTGGCAATAAATATCTTCACCAAAGGTGAAAATCTTTCCTGTTTTCTAGAAGGATTGCTTCAAAGAGTAGCGTACATGAAGCAAAGGTGTGGAATTGAATTCCTCCATGTGGAAAAAATAGCACCCATTGACATTCATTGTCTCTTGCTGATTGTTTAGAGAGACCAAAGAGTGGATGTGAGCATAGTGAGGTGAGGTGGTGCATTTTAGCATTCATGAAAATGATATGAAGATAAACCATGTTCCAGATGGCTGTGCATCACACTAAAAAATGAAGAGCATCTAAATCAGCTCACTACATAAATCAGCAGGTTACGAGAACTGTGCATGAAGCTGAATATTAGCTTCAGTGTATTGGAAAGAATGGTGGTCTCATCAGAATATCACAGTTTGCACCATTTGGTTCCTGCAAATGCTCACACAAGAACAGAAAGATCATCATAAGCAAATTTGTCAGGATCTGTTGAACCAAAGCAGGTTTGAAGTTGATAGTCCCCTGAATCCACATCATTACAAAACATTGTATCACCGCTGCAAGCTAAAGTCGAAATAGTAGACCACATGATTTCCTCATCAAAGTTCAATATGCAGCCCTCAGTAGATAAAGTTGTATGCACTGTCTCTTGGGGTAGGGAAGAGGTGATCCTTATAGTTTTCCCATAACCAAGATGAACCATCAACTCTGACCACTACATCTTGACACTGATTAAACTGTAGGCTCAAACTTGCTGAGTCAGGCCAGAGAAGAAGACAAACTTTCTCTTACAACACCATAATGCCAAGCCCCCATCCCAGTTTGAAGATCATGAGACACAGTGCTAATCTTGGATGGATTGTCCTACTACACACACTGTATAGTCCAGATTTGGCACCTTCTGACTTCCATCTGTTTGGACCAGTGAAAGAAGAACTGCATGGGTAACATTTTCCTAGCAACGATGCCGTCCTAGCAGCTGTGAAACAATGACTCACATCTGCTGATGCAGATTTTTGAGTACTACGTGTAGACTCTTGTTCATCATTGGCAAAAATGCATAGCTAATCATGGTGACTAAGTTGAATTATTATTATTATTATTATTATTTTGTAGCTGAGTATTTGGTCTCTATCAAATAATGTTATTGAGCTATTTCTATCTGATGTNTCTGACTTCCATCTGTTTGGACCAGTGAAAGAAGAACTGCATGGGTAACATTTTCCTAGCAACGATGCCGTCCTAGCAGCTGTGAAACAATGACTCACATCTGCTGATGCAGATTTTTGAGTACTACGTGTAGATTCTTGTTCATCATTGGCAAAAATGCATAGCTAATCATGGTGACTAAGTTGAATTATTATTATTATTATTATTATTTTGTAGCTGAGTATTTGGTCTCTATCAAATAATGTTATTGAGCTATTTCTATCTGATGTGGTTTCTGTTGAAATAAATGGGAGGCATTATTTTTGGAGCAGCCCTCCTACTTCACAAGCCACCAAAAGTTGAACATAAACAGTGCATATAGGATTAAGAGTTTGAAAGTTCCCAAGCTATTTAAAGACTAGTCTTTTACAATGAAGAGTGATTGCCTGCAAGAAAAACTGTTGCTTTTGGCTTAACTAAGTGTTCCCAGTGCTTCTTATGTCAAGCTAAAGATAGATGAAAATGCTGCATATGTATATGAGTAGCTTGAGAGGAAAACAGATGTTTTAAATTGGCCTCTGTGAAGCACTGAGATTGCAGATGGGGAATATGCTATTAAAACATAGCCATTATATTACTTTTACTATCTCTAGTTTGAAGGAAACAGAGACCCGTTAAGGACTATCTTGTTTGGAGATTCATTTAGGGCAAACATTTGAAGATCCATTGTTAATAAAACATGTTTAGAAAGCATCCTACAGTAATGTACTATATAGCAAGCTAGCCTGTCACAGCTGTGAAACGAATGAGGCATAGCAGAGCCAGAACTTGACAGGCTTTTTTAGTTTTAGAAGCTTGTTCTTCTCAGAAAAGGCTAAAAGGTGTAGATGTATGAAATTAATAATGTATTTCAGGAAGAAAGTAGTGGGAATCATAAAGATAGAAACTCAAGTTTAGTTCTTACTGGTACCTCAACCTACAGAAATACAGTTACTAACGTCAGAAATAATGTAGGGTAGTGTGGTTTAACATAGAGGATAGCTAAGTACCACACAGCCATTCAGTCATTCCCCTTCCTTCCAGTGGGATGGGAGGGAGAATCAGAGGAAAAAGATATCATAGGATCATAGGTTGAGAATAAAAAACAAACAAACAATAACAACAACAAAAACAAACAAACAACAAAAAAGAAAAAAAAAAGAGAAAAAATAATGATTCAAAACAAATGATGCACAACATGATTGCCCACCATCCATGAAATGATGACCAGCCAATCCCTGAGAATCAGCCTCACCCAGCCAACTTCCCCCAATTTAATAGTTATTGCATGATATCACATGGTATGGAATATCTCTTTGGCAGTTGGGGTCAAGTATCATCATTTTGTCTCTTCCCAGCTCCCTGTGCCCTCCAGCTCCTTCACTGGCAGGGCAGTATCAGAAGCTGAAATGTGAAATGTTCTTGGCTCTGTGCAACACTGCTCAGCAACAACTAAAACATCAGTGTGTTATCAATATTGTTTTTCTCCTAAAGCCAGAACATAACATTAAACAGAGTCTATTATGAAAATCAATTCTGTCCCAGATGAAACCAGGACAGACAGATTGAAATTAAAAAACAAAAGAGTGCTAAAATATCATGAATGTTCCTTGAAGTTATATATATATTAATAAAATAAACCTAGCCTAGTTTCAGATGTCTAACACCTGAGCAACTCACTCTAAGCCCTGAAAAGAGATAGGAGACTAATAATGAGACTAAATGTCCTCTGGAAGAGCTGACTTCATTTCATCCGCTATAAACGATATCTTTCCATAAAATTAACTCAGATTACCTAATCCTAGGTGACATAAATTCAAGCCGAAGTATAGGGCTCAATTTATTTGTGTGTCCAATTTTTCATCCTCCTCTTAGTTTCTGAAAAGTAGATCTCTGAATCACTACCCAGGACTTAGAAGAGCATTAAATGTTTATGTTCCACTCACGTTACCTCACTTACAGCTATTACCTTAATAGCGCTCAGCTTTATGTCCCCAGTTACCCTGAAGATCTACATGTTGAAGGATTGAAAGGTACAAACAGCCTGTTGTCAAAATATATTTTTCTTCAGCTCTGCTCAAATTTCAGATAGATACCCAACTATGAAGAGCAATGATACATGGATGAAAGTTATCTGAAAATCTTTTTTGGCATTTCAATTTGTAGATAAACAAAAATAGTCACAGTCTTAAGAGGTTGTTGGCTTATTCCCAAGCAGGTTATTTGAGTGTTACACATTGATCATTGTTAGCTAAATTGCTGACAAAATATGAAAGAATATTTCAATATTAATTTTAAGAGTTCCAATTTTTATAATGTTGAGCATCCAGATTTAGACATTCAGAGACCCTGACAGTGGGGCTAGTGAAAAGAAAACCCATATGACAGTCCATCTGAAAAGATTTATAACTCACTTTTGAATACAGAGGCCATGCGCTCCCATTTTCATTGACTAGGATCCTTTCCTTCAGTGAAAATCTGCATACAGTATTTGATTTAAGCTCTTCTATGTATTCTGTTAATAATGGCTTTATACAAAATGTATCAACAGTCCTTGGTGTTGAGATTGGCATCTGTGTATCTTTCATCACTACATTAAAATTATATACCTTGATTGTTTAACTAGTTAATTTTTGACCTAATGAATCCCTAATTTCTTAATTCTTTAAAAAACAAACAAACAAGAACAACAAAAAAAACCACCAACAACAAAAACAACAAAGAAAACGCCAAACAAACAGAAAGAGAAAGGCTGATTCTCAATATGCCAAGATTTACATGGGGAACTCTTGTTTTTATTATAGATTGGGCAACGTTAGTCATCAAGGCAGAACAATGACAATGGCAACACCACTAACAGCATTAATGTGGCAATTATCTTCAAAGCCACAAGAATTTTTAATCTGATTACCTCTCAATAGCCAATATGAAAAGTACCTTTGCTTTTCTATTTAAAACACTAAAAATAATGAATGTGTTTTTATCTTCATTACATATATATATTATATATACTTTAAAAGTTTTTGTAGTGATTATATACTTATTAAGAATCTGAATCAACATTTTCAGCAATAGGGAAAGAAGATCCAAGTAACAACCACAGATGGTAACTATAACTTTACTGTAAAAGAATGTATAATGATGAATTTATAATGATTTAACAAACGTTAAAGCCTATTTTCATGCACAAAATTCTCAGCATGGCAAACCCTGATTTCAATTCCTAATCCAAAATCCACATCAAAATTGAGATCAATGCAAAAATTTCCTCCCCAAAATCAAGATGCATATTTTCACAATGAAAATCAAAATCAAACAAACCTGAATTAAACAACAATAACAAAAAAAACCACTGGCACAATCCACGAGCTAGATCAAAAGAAACAGTCACAATATGAACTCATGCATTTTATTTCTGATGTAGTGTCAAAACCGTGCTTTACCTTGCCTAAATTATCATAGATGGCTGAATGGAAGATAGGTATTCCGAAGTGTGGAAAAAGAATTTGAGAACTGTGTCAAAAATATAGCACATTTAAAAAGCTGAGCAAACAGGCTGTAAACTCATTTTCATGAATATTTTTAATTTAGAACTAGACACATGAGCAAAGTACCTGAAAATTCATATCAATGCTCAGCAGCTTGCAGACAAGTACCAAGTGGCCTAATTTTTTAGTTACATTATAGGAAGAAATTGATTTACAGTGGTAGAGTACTTTGCAGTAGCAGTTAATACCACATTTACATGCCTCTATAATTTACTTCACTTATGGCTGTCTCTTATATTAATATTCATTATAAAAGTCCTCTTCTAATATTGCTTGATTTGACAGGAATGCATTAGCTATGACAAATGCTTTATAATGTGCTCAGACAATATTAATACAAGCAGAACCTCTGATACTTGCTTACTTAAATACAAAGATTTTCCTTTTTATTTGAGTTTACCCTTTCCTCTCTTCTTCCAACCCCTCAGTAATACAAGTTTGATAACAACTATACACCAGTAAGAACCTCTCTAAGCTGAGTTTGGCTTACTAGACCATATGAAAAACAGAACTGGATTCAGTCTTTTCAGAAACTTTTAGATGCAGATATTGCTATAATGTTTTCAGTTTAAGAGATATGTTTTAAGTGGAAGTAAATCCCTTTCCTTATCTGTGATTTCAATCTTCTTTTACGATAAACAGATTATTTCCTTTCTCTCTTCTTTGGAGATGACTTGTAGAATAATGCTCTTTATTCATCACAGAATTTTTACAAGCATAAAGCAGAAGAAACCTGGCAGTCAAGTTTACTACAGCTCTACTCAATTGTAGTGAGATGTGAGTGGAGAAATAGGCTTTTAAGTTTCAGAGGATACATAAAAGTAAGATACTTTCATAGAATACATTATCATTGTCATAAAATAAGTTGCCACTGATGACTAATGCTGCCCCATCTATAATAAAATTTCATAAAATACATTTACATTTGTCAACAATAATATGGGTCCGTATGGCCATAGGTATAAGGGCAAGAGCTACTATAACAAAAAAATTGCAGAACACTGATGCAAACAGAGTAGAATCCATGACTCAGCAATTACACCACAATCTTAGCTTAATTTCATAAATATGTTAGTTAATGCACTTAGGATAAAGAATTGAAAATCAAGTTCTCCTAACCTAGTTACTGTCAGGTTTGTTTGTTTGTTTGCTATAATAGTTTATTTTGTCCTCAAACAAAGAGCTACAAAGTAATTTAACACCAACCACACTATAAATTTCTCCATTCCTTATGTTTTCTCTGATATTGATACAATTTATTTTAATAGTCGAAATGTGATGTCTGTTTTCCAGGGATGTGTTTGTCGTGCTCACACTTAAAAAATAGGTATAGTCTAGTTTATAGTTTCTTTGAAGATAGTCCCCAAGACATCTTGGCAATGAGAAAACATCTCTTTAAACCTCCCACTGGTTCTTCACAAAATTATATTAGTATTAATCCAAACCTTTCCATGTACCTAAACACATACTACTAGTTTAGAACCTCTAGCTGAGATAAATTTCACTACTAAGATTTTAAAGATTCCCCTTCAAGATGTATGCTTACTACATTCACAAAATTTTACAAACACTCTATTTGTAAATTCAAATCATGCTATTATGATATGATGAGTTTTAGCACATCTCTTATGACTGGAAACTGTGTTTGATACACATAAGTATATTTTATCTGGAAAAGATAGAAGTCTTTGCAGTAATTACAGTGTAAAAACAATAAAAGAAGATGCACATGACTGTACTGCTAGCAAAATCTATCCCAATCACAACAATCCATTTCCTTAGAAATTCAAGAGAAGAATCTTTATATACTGCACTTTTGCTTCACTAGCTTGTAGCCAAGGTAAGTCATACAAATATCGCAAATTATAAATTTTGAAATATATTTGAAAGCTATATTTTACATGAAATATTTACTTTTGGAGAGAAGCTGCCAAAACACGGCTTTTTTTATTTTTATTTTTTTTACAAGAAAGAACAATTTGGGGAATCAGTTTCTTTATTCTGTCAACTATTAAGTATGATGGAAATGCATCTTTTCACAACTACACTGTACAACTACAAACCAGTTTCAATTTCTGAATGCATGGTTTCTTGCATGATAACCACAACTGAATTTAAATTAAATAAACAAATTTCTTACACTGGCTGTGAAATGATCAAACATTTAAGTTTCCTAAGGCATATCTCTGGTTAACATATAAACACAATTGCCAGTACAGTTCTTCAGATGCTCAAGTCAGATTGTGAAGAAAAAAAAACACTTTTATATAAATTATAATTAATGTTTCCAACAAAAACTTGAAGCAATTAGTAATACATTATTTTAATTATTAGTACTGAAAATAAGTATTTATTTTCTGAGATACTTAAGGGATACATTTATAAATAAATAAATAACAACAACAAATACATCACAGAGCCTTCCCCTTTGACAAAATATCTTGTCTCTCCATTCAGAGACTGTTCAAGTGTGTAGTAATGACCTTCAAAAAGATAAGCAAGTTCCTCAAACTGGCAGTAAAAGACTCAGTAGATAAGAAGGGTGGGCTCAGCCACTGGAAACCATTCTTTGTCAAACATAAAGCAAGCAATCTTTACAATAGGTGTTGCTCAGAGCGTGATGACACACTACCAAAAGAAGATAAATGCACTCTCAAGTATTTAAGGCTGGAAATGTCAGCAATATATCTCATGAGTTCTGTAATGACAGCCATCTTGATTAGATACAGTATCCACAGTATTTGAGGAAGGTAAAAGCACCAAATTTAGAGTAGCACAGCTACAGAAAGATCAGAAGAGTGAGAATTTTTTTTTTCTAATATTCTGTCAATATTTTTCATGTGTGAACAGCATCAAGTAACAAACTGAATATTATAATACAGGCACATACAAATTATTACAGAATCTAATGATCTGCTCTGGATGAATAACCACAGTATCCACAACAATTAGATTTTTTCTTTATTCCTTTGCACTTTTTCCTCAGTTTTCTCATTTCAAAGGCTGATTTTGAAACGTTCAAGAAAGTGAAATTTGGACTTTCTAAAATCTCTTTAAAGTACTATAAAGACCATTACCTGAAGGAAAGAAGGAGACAGTGATTTCCAGTAACTTGTTCCTCTAAACTATCATTGATTGAGGAAAACATTGCAAGAAATACATGTTTACAGCAACACTGTTAATTAGAATGTTAGAGTGGGCTACCTCACAATTCTATTTATTTTCTTCTTTCATTTAAATTTATCCAGGATTTGTTAAAATCATAAAATAACAGTGGGAGTTAGTCATGAAGCTGGCTTCCCAGTTATGCTGGAAGAGAATAGGGACTTTGACTTGGAGCTGGACAAAATTTTTTTATAGTAAATGGCAGGGCAATAAAAATCCAGCATTTCTCCACAGCTATCATGATGGACAACTGGATGAATATTCTAACCTAAGAAAAACAAAACTGTTGTGGAGAATCTCAAGTTTCTGTACAGCGAACACTTGAATCGCTGTCTATGCCAACAAAAGTGGTGATTAACAGTTAAAATTTTCAGTAGCAGACTGGGTGATATTCCTTCATACTTACCTTAACACACTAGCTAAGTACAATTATGCAAATTGCTTCTTGCCTCTTAATCAGTTTGGTGAGCTCAAAAATCTCCCCTAACTTCACCTCAATAAGACATTTGGGAATCTGATCAAAATATGACAAGGAGATGCTGTCCCTGTGCAAGTGGATGCTGGTCCTCCAAACACAGCAAGGCCACTGGTTCAGGAGTTTTGTCAGTACAAACTGCACATCTACTCTATCAGTTTCCAAGTGGACTTTCACTCACTTATCAGAAGCATAATTTACCTTCTCCAGCCAGCAGTAAAGTTCTGTTGCTCAAGAGCAGGGAAGCTGCAGAATCCACAACACCTCAGGCTGGAACACTACTGAGCAAACAGCAAGGAGAAAAGAAAAGCCTCTTAGTTTCCCTCTTCACCTTGGTAAATTTGTTTCTGACTATGCAGGTGTTGTGTATGAACTCGTCTCAGTTTAAACAAAAACACTACCTGAATCTGTGTTTCCAGAAAATAATTAATAATAATAATAAAAGCTGTAGATGGATTAGCATGTGTGAATTTTCATGAGTTTCAGTCACAAGCTTATCTCCTTAATAAGAATTTTTTATTGGGTTTAAAATTCAGATATAAAAAAGTTCATTCACAGTGTGAGATACTGTGTAGATAAAAGCCTTCCCCAAGTAGCATACTCAAAGCTGGTGTGAGCATTGTCACTTTTGTGCATGCACTTGAGACGTCCCCTCTAGTGATCAGTCAAATTATACTGCTGAAGCTCACTTTTATTCTATAGAAGACAAATGCACTAACTGCTGCAAACCATTATCCCACTCTGTTAGCCTAACAAGGAAATAGGAATCACCTGCAGAATAAATGTGAGAAGGTTTGTGACTTATTTAAAGAACTTTGTGCATCACCATCAATGGTTGCTGATATTTTGTTAAAGCCAGGAAAAAATTGGAGATCATCCCCTCTTGAAGATATCAGCAGTTGCCGGGCAGCTACTTCAAGTGAATTCCACTGAATGGCTGAATTAGGTAATATGTGGATACACCTTGCAGGAGGATCTGCTAAGACAAAACTTCAGCTTTTAAGCAGAAAATAAAACAGAAATAGTAAAAAAATATGGCAAAGGAAGGGATTAAAACTGCATGAAAGATATCTCAGGACTCCCTTGATAAAGGGAGTGAATTGAAGAGCTCATCAATTCTATGATCTGAGGACTCTACTGTAAGAAAAAGGCTATTTACAAACAGAAATAAGATAATTTGATAAATGTGATAAAAATAAGATTTTATTTTAGGCTTCTGCCTGTATTTTAATAAGTGAAGATCTACTGGATTAAATTAGGAAAAATTTCTGAATCTCCTAAAATGAATATTTTATTTATAGCTTAAAAATAATCAAAGGTGAAACAAGGAAAAGAAGACGATTGCAAGTTCCGATTAAAATAAATGAGAAGAATGCTTAGAAGTATACAATTTGGGAATTAAAACATGAATTTCAATTGTCTCAATTAATTCAAATTCTAGTAATGACAGAAAAAGAAAAAACAAAACAAAGTGTAAGAGTACCAAAAAATAGATTTCCAAAGACATAAAATATCTTTAATTATATAGAGTAAATTTTCTGACACAATTAAAACACAGCTTTGCACTATAAAGACTAGGTCTATCCAGAAAATCTTTATGAACAAATAACATTCTCTAAAATTTCATTATCCAATTCTGTGCAAAACATAGAAAGAAAAGGTTTTATGATCTGGGCAGGAATTGTTTCAAAAGTCAATTCTTGTTCTTGGTTGTATATTATTTGACTGAAGTCAACTGAATGAGTCTCACGTATTAATCAATACTATCACATGTGACACATAAAGGACTTCATTACAGAGCATCTAAAATGTATAATATACAAGATGAATAATGCGGACTACATCAAAGAAATTTTTACTGGGAGAATCAAGAAGACAAAGTATTTAAAGTATTCTAACTTAAGACTGAGCATTGCTGAAAAGACTACCATTAATTAATTCCTGAGTCAAATCTAGTAACTTTGGTTAAATGACTATGTGAACCCGATATGACATTTGGTATGTAATACACACCTTTTCAGTGCTAAAAACATTTTGTCTTGTTTGTAGAATGAAGGTGCATACTTTTCACTTTCACTCTTTGCATACTGTCACATCTCCTAAGTACTAGTCTTAGATTGCTGTTTTCATGCTTTCTTTTTTTTTTCTTTTTTAATTTGATTGGATGAAAAAATAAAACACACTGCTTTACATTCTACTTGATGAAGTTAAATGCATTTGTCTCATTGTTCACTATTAAATCATATTTAAATAATCATATTAGATCTCTAATTGTGATTATATTCTTTGCAAATAATAATG
>VXAB01008697.1:76135-102163 GCA_013399175.1 Odontophorus gujanensis | reverse complement strand
TTCCTTCCTTCCCTCCTTCTTTCTTTTCCATTCATAAGGAACTAAATCCTTGAACGTTTATTGGAACAAACAGCAAAAGTGACTTTCAGCACACAGTGGTCTAATATTGGGACTGGTGAATTTTTAAAAGATCTCATGGCAAAATCTACCCTTTGGTATCAGTTAGTTACGTCCATATATTATTCAGACATGAGAAATGCCACAACAAACTATTTACTGTCCTGAAATCATGGAACATTTGAATTATACTTTTGTTGGTGACATTTCCAGATTATGTTTTGCATGCTAGCCAAGTTTTGTTCAAAGTTTGCTCTTCAGTTGTGAATGTGTAAGTGATTTGCTGATAGAGATGATGCCAATAATAAACTTTGGTATCAACTCCTTCCATTAACAAATGTATTTGCCAACAGTTCTGCTGATTTTAGTAGCTTCTCAATCAACTCAATTTGGGATCAAGAATTGACTCATCATTGTTCAAGGTGTTTAAATGTCAGCATAATCCCCAGATTTGATCCTAGTCTTGAGAAGAGAAGGCTCAGTGTGGATCTTACCATTGTCCATAATACCTGAAGGGAGATTACAGAGAGGATTGAACCAGGCTTCTTTCAGAGGAGCTCTGTGTCAGGATGATGGACAGTAGGAACAAGCTGGGGCACTGGTAATTCCCTCTGATATCCCCAGAACCATAAATAAACCTTCAGTCTACCAAAAACTGTTTTTCAGTAAAGGAATCATTCAAAATTACTTGTTAACTGGTCTATGGAAGGCAAAATCTGAATCAGGCCATTAAAACTGTAAAAGATGACCGTTAATAAGGTAAAAATTTACTACAAAAGACAGCTGGGTAGCTTTCTCCCATCTCCTACAAGTCCTATTCATTGCAGACCACTGTTGGGTAGGGTGCTAGCTGCTCACATTCCTTACATCTTCAGTGAAGATATCTGAGAAGACTGAGAAACTGCTCTTTCTGCAAACTAGCAGAGATGGATCATTTAGAATCTGAAAATAGCTTCCCTGAATCAGGCATTCAGGCAAAAAATTTGCATATCACAAAAGAAGATACTCTGAAAGGGATGAATAAGACATAAGTGTACTTGATCATTAAAATAAAAAAAAAATCAATTTAGAATTTGTACTATAGATTACGCAAAACAAATCAGTTAATCGGTATTTACTTGGCTTATATTTTATCTCTGTTCATAATGGGCATTAATTTCATTGAGACTACTACTGTTTGGACATTAAAAAGAAGTATTGCTAAAGATAAGCAAAGATGAACATAAAGGGTAAAATATTGATGTCGATGACAGTAAAATATTTCTGTCACTTCATCCCACTGTTTACTACATGAAAGCTCTGAAGCTTTGTTCTGAGATGTTCAGAGGTTCTCATAGATTAATTTGGAGAAGCACAGGGATGATTTAAGATGCCACCACTGTTTCTCCATCCCACTTCTCTGTCAGGTAGAATCACTCTTTTGGCATAGCTGGTAGAACGTACGTCTAGCAGTTTCAACCGCTTCTAATTTCATTCTGATGTATTAGATAAGATGCTAGAGAAGCAAGTTTTCAAAGAAACCTGACTGTGAACTTTGGTAGGTAAGCACAGTCATAACTTCTGTTCTGCTGATTCTGACACCAGGCCGAGCAACCTGTGGTAAGGAGATGGTAATAAAAAACTGGGAGGTGGCAACAACTTATTAGAGATGTTTGCTTAATTAACATGACTGGAGCCCTCAACATACGAATTTAAAACCCTCTGTGGACTGAAATGGCCATAATTCAATTTGGCTTAATTTACTTTGAAAGTTAATTCAGCTAAATTGAATTAAGCCTCTTTAATTTTGGATAAAGGTATCCACCTAGGAGTTTAAATTAGTTTAATTAATCCACTTAAAATAGCTAATTCAGATTAATTTTGTGAGCATTGTTATGTGCATAGGCCTGTAGGTTCAGTTAAGTAGTGTCAATTAAGGTGTTTGCTTCCAAGAAATGTATTTCTTCTAAGCAAAGTTGTGTGAATACAACTTGGATAAGTTGCAAGACGGTCTAGAAAAGGAGGGGAGTGGGTAGTAGTAGTTGACCTAGATGTTCTCAAAAGGTCTCTACCTACCTCAGTTGTTCTATGAGTCTATGAGTCTATGCGAGATAGTGGTGTGAAGAGTAAAAATTTCTTGTTGAATGGAGTTCACACCATTCTTCTTTCATTTGGACTAGCTGGTTGAGTGTAGAAAGAGTCAGTGCGTGAGTCAACATTAACAGATCTTCCACAAGAGATAATAAGTGCTCAGGGACGCAAGACCTGAAGCACCTCTCAGCAATACTCTCCCTTCCAGGATCTTTTAGTGTCAAGAATTCAACACCACCCCTGGCTACAGCATAGTTCCTAAAACAAGGGTACAAATAAACATATCCTATAAAACCCCCTTCCTCAGGTGCCCGCAGTATGGCGTGTTTTATATCACAGCCTTGGGCATCTGCTCAATCTGATTGCAACAGGTTGAGGTGTGTACATCTGTACTGTTTTGTTATGAGTGTTGACATCACACCAAGAGCACAGAAGGATGGTTGAAGATTAGCAGGAAGGATTTCTGCTCTTCTCCATCACTTGTCCTCCTTTTTCACTCACATTTCTTAGAGGAGCTGCAACTGCATGTCCCTGCAGGGGAGGAAAGGCACACGCTCGAGATGTTTTTCATAGAATACTTTAAAGATCCCTTTAGGCTTCACAGGTGGAGGATTTTTACATTTCCTCCCCTCCAGGCGTGTGAATGCTGGGCCAGACTCTGAAGTGCGATGTGGGAAACTGGGACGGCAGATAGGTCACTCAGTGAGTGGATAAAGGCAGAAAGGCTTGCAGCTCAGTGCTATTCAGCGTTAACCTAGTGATGAAAGGTCTGGAATCAGAGCCACCCATATGAGAGAGCAGAACATCTTTTCCCAGCTAACTCAGCAGCAGGTTTCATGCCTTTCCCCTACCTCACACCTTCAGCAATGAGCAACGTAGCCCGTCTGCATCGTCTCTAATCTCCTATCCCCTCTTTCTCTCTGTATGTGTAGTCGGTTTCTAGGTATACACACATTCACATTCACGCTTACTTTAAGCAAAATTACTTTTCTTCATCTTTTCCCTCTCTTACAGTTAAGGTCTGGTGATTCTGTGCATGCAAATAAGCGGTGTTTCTGGGTTAGCTCTGATTTTTGCTGTATAGCTGAAGTTTGTTTGATGTTCTTTAAGTGGTGAAATTTAAAGAACATTTCCCTGCTAACTGAAAGAGCTGTTACTTTATTAAATCCTTGATTTGAAATCTTGCTGGCAAAGAAAATGCAGTCAGCTGATGCTGTGAAAGGACTGCATTGTCAATTCTTGCTGAGCCTTAAAACTAGCATGAAGCATAAAGTGACATTAAATGAACTGACAGTCTGAGGTTTCCAGTGTAAACCTCCAGGAAATAATAACTTGGATTTTCAGTGTAAAAAAAAAAAATAAAAAAATGGAGAGAGAGATGACTTATGGTTAAAAATAAAATAAAGTGAAAAAATATAAATTGTTTTAAAGCAGAACCCAGAATAGCTTTTTAGAGGATCCTTTTCCTCCCCTTCCCCCTCTTTTCAATTTAATGTTAGCAAAATGGAGGTGACAGAAAAGATTTATGAGGAACATTTTTAAAGGTGGGTTCACCATGTGTGCAGAGCAGACAGTGTCTGAAGGGCCTGTAGCATTTGCACTTTATAGAAAATGACAAAAAGTGACTACTGTTACAACAACCAGCATGGCAGAGGTTGAAATTGATTACACTAAGGGAAATATGGAAGAGTGGTATGTGATAGGCAGACAGTGCGTACTGAGGTCCAGCTCTGTGAAGTATAAAAGTGAATCAGAAATTGGAATTATTTCTCTGTGGTTTAAATTCAGTGTATTTGAGGTAGAATGGGTCATTATGTGAGTTACATGCTGAATAGAGGGATGAGAACACGGCAGCCATCAAACAGAAACTTAGTGCTGTAGAACAGGTAAAATGTTGACTGTGGAGTTCCTTTTTTGCAGAGATCCAGCACAGTTGTGGATCTGAATGGGTCTGAAAAGATCAGCAAGCTCCAGTGGCTTAAATAGAGATTAGAGAATTAAACACTCCTGCTCTGATCTTAGTCTTGTTGCTTATCTGGTGGTGGATCTTGATACAAGTAAACAGTGCTTAGAAGACAATGAAGTTGGAATACATGGGAGCTCATGGGTGCGCCTGAAAAACCCAGCTCTTTAGAGGCTGTGGAACTGACTACACTGAAATGTGCACTGTTTTGATAAACCACTCTATCAGAATTGATAAACGCTGCCACAATTTCTTATATTTGGACTGTTATTTCACTTGAAGCATGGATTGTGTTGATTAAGCTTACTAAGATGTACATGGGATGTGAGTGCAAGGGTGTAACAGCTGTGATTACTTTACTCTGCAGAAAAAAATTGAAAAAATATCAGTAGGGATAATGCACTGGTAATGATAATGGTAACAGTAATGCAGCACTGGGCCCAGCACGGTGGTCGTGTCACTGTGTGAATAACAGACTGAGAACCTGAGAGTCACAGAGATTTCTCACACAGTTATCATCTCTTGAGTTTCTTTTCATGGCTCCACACAGACATTACCAGAGGAAGTTAAGATTAGTATGTACTTCTTTGTGAACTCCTCTTATTTTTAAGGACTTTCCTTTTTCAGTTGAGCCTGTAATCCTCAGTAAGCTCAACTTGTACCAAAGTACCTGTTTGTGTGTTAACTTAAACTCATGTCTAAATAAAACTGTTCAGATATACGTAATTATTTTCAGCAGATTTAGTAACATCCTCAGTCAGCTCCAGCCTGGGACTCCATTTCTAATCCTGGCTCTGCTACTTATTTTGTGAATATCCTTGGGCATCTCATGTTTCCTTATCTTCCCTTTTCCTGAACTTACTTAAGCTCTACTTTAAAAAAGGCCATTCCAGTAAAAACTTTTCAGATGAAACATCAGAAAATATTTCATGGGAGTTAGATGCTATTATTCTCAACAAGATGTTAGATTGACTCTTTTTTTTTTTTTTTTTTACAATAGCTTTCCCTAAATATGAATTCAAGTCCTTTTCAATTTAAGGTCAGATTGTCAGGAAATATAACAAATGTGCCAGTTACCTCCTCCAGAAAACACATCTCCTGCCTACTAGCATTTTTAGTTTGTAGTGAAAGTCCTCTTGTTCTTGAAAATGTCCTTCAAGATTGTCACATTCTTTTAGAACAAAGAAACACGTGCCTGAAACGGTCTGCCGTGTTGTCTCAGCTGCAGCAGGGTAGGCCGTGCTTAGGCATCCAGAATATTCAGTTCACTGTCTGCTTCATGAAATAATTATTCATACTTTGTCTACACCTCTTTATCTGCAGGAGTCTAGATGTGCACTAGATGAGTAAGGTCCCAACAAGGCCAATGGCTCCCAGTGTTATCATAGGTGCTGAAAAATTTCATTTGTTTGATCCTAACACATCCATATCTCCAGAAGAATATCTCCATAGTAGGATAGCGTTATGTCTGACATATCACAGATTCCTCTGAGGATCTCAGTTGATGCCTTACAGTAAAATCTGGGCAGAGTAATCCTCACAATCAATAAAGTCAGTTGATTCTGGACAGAAATTCATCTGGTTAGCCTCTAGGTGTTTTATTCACATACCCACATAAAAACCTGGTACTTCTGCAATGCCTTGAGGTCCCCTCTAACCCAAGCCATTCTATGATGATTCTGTGATCTTAAACTGTCTCCAGAACAGTTCAACTTGGGTCTCTGACAAATTTATGTGACAACTCAACACAAATATTTCACATACCTGAAGATATCATGGATGATAGCGAGCAACTGAAGATTGGGAAGTGAATCAAACTCCAATTATCACACACATATCATGGAGAAGTGAGTGGTGATACTGTGACAGCATATAAACTATTGGTATATATTGGCCCAAGAATGAAATGAGCTACCCTCAATGTATATTGATAGTGAGAAAATAGTTCCTAAGCACTTTGGAAAAGCAATTCTGATACTCCTGGACAGAAAAATGTAAGAAATAATTATCCTATGTTGTATTTTAATTATTGGATAAAAGTGACATATATGAATATGCTCCTTCTGTTTCTGTATTCTATTAAAGTTTTGGAGGTGAGTGGCTGAATCAGAAATTCAGGATTTCCTGGACTGCAAAAGATGTCCTATGTTCTAAATGCAGTATAAAGTGCTTTCAGGCTCAAAATCTCTCAGGATTGGGAATCAGGGTATCTTTTTGTCTTTCGGACAACCACAAAAGGTCAGAAAATTACCCATGCAGAGAAGTGACTTGTTGAATCTCATGCAGACTGCCTATTGCAAAGTTGTAAGCTGCATGACAATCTCTTGTGCCCTGGCCGTAATATCATTCTTTTTTTTGAAGGAGTTATGCTTAAGTTTAAGCAGATTTGAGTTACACTTTCAAAGGCACCCAATTTAGTTTTCATTTGAAATTCTCATTCATCATGCAGGTCAAAGACTGCACATTATTGTTTGACCATGTCACTGTGAGCATTGAAGCCGAGAAATCCAATGTGAACTTGAGTTTCCTATATAATTGGATTTTGAGTTGTACATTCTCTTGTCCGTATGTCTCAGAAATGCTCATGTGAAACCTTTTCTTGGAATGGGCAGATATGGAAATTTTGTGTGAATATATATATTTTTTATTCCCTGAAAACTTACTCTACATTTGGATATTACCTTAGATGAAAATATAGACCTTATTTTCTATAGTACCTTGCTAGCTTCATTTCTTCTAATAATTCCATCTCTGAACTGCAAATGAGATGTACCTGAGCTCTCAAGCATCTTAAATACACTTTGATTTTACATTAGTTCTAGAAATAGATTAAACTACCTGAAGAAGAAAAGAAGTGATTTCTGCCAAGATAAGTGAAATTAGACTAATTTACACTTGATGAGATCCTTCCATCCCTTCTTAATTGCTCTTTTCTCCTTAGTTATATATAGAAGCTTTCCATAAAGAGAGTTATCAGCCTTAAAGTGTAAAAAAAAAAATACAAATTGAGAGAGAAACCTGGCTGTAGTTAACTGTGACTGAAATTCTGTTCTTTATAAATCTTTATGCCACGGGTAAGGAGAAAGAGTAATTAGGGGATTTTTGTAACTTTTGGCTCACAAGAAAGGAGGTTTACCATTTTGATGTTATTTAATTTAGCCAACTTTCTCACTCAACGAGGTAGAAGCTGTACCAAAGGGGAGATATTCAGGGTTAAACTAACTCATTTGTCACGTATAATGACAAAATAATTTTGTTTGGAAGGGGTCTTTGGAGGTTATCTTTTCAACAGATGGGATCAGCTTGCACACATTTTTTTCTGGAGAATTAAGCATGCTTTTGTAAAAATGTGAAATGATACGACTTCACCATAACCTAGCATTCAATACATATGAATTGGTGATGTAAACATCTGACTTAAGATACATGACCAGAGTACTGCACAGCATCCTGGTCTAGACTGATCAACTTACACATATCTGTTGTCAACACCACCAGAGGATGCTTGTTCTCAAGTGAAATATATAAAATACTTCAGAAAAGACAGAGTAAAGTCACAGCAGAACTCCTGACAGTCTTGCTGTGTCTCAAAGGAAGGAGCACTCCTCAGATCTGCTGAGTCAGAATGATGCACCACGGAAACTCAGAGGTCTGTCTGGATGGCAGATCCCTGAGCTTTTTGGAAACATGAATTTTAACACAGGTGTCGTAACAGAAGTTGTCCTGAACAAAGTGTAAACAAAGCTTTAGTTTTATTCCTCCCAACAGAAATTTGTGCGTTGCATATGGTCTTTTTATTATGCAGAAAACAGATGGAGCATGATATGACATCAAAAAAAATGGTAAATGCCCTAACATAAAATACTGCATACATGTCTCTGGATACAGCATACATGTCTTTAACCTGTGTCTGAAATGTTACTTAAGACATTGAAAAAAATGTTGTTTAAATATGAGGAAGTGGTAAGTAGGGGATAGCTTACATGAATCACTGATGAATTCTCCTGACTCCTGGAGTGCAATTAACTCAAACATAAAATCAAATTAATTGAACAAAATTATTACAGTGAATTATATACTGTATAGCCATATCTTCCTTAATATTTCTAAGAAATATAATAATAAGAAAAGGCAGGATTCCACTTCCATATTATGCATCTTCATCAAATATTCATTTCCTCGGTTATGTTTACTAAATGTAGAGGTCAAATGCCCTCAGGTATGCTTCTGGCATCCCAGGGGTTCAGAAAGCATGGGTTTCTCCCAGTGCTCTGTGTTTGGTTACAGCCAAAAGTTCCAAGAGAACACAGAAAAAACAGATATTTGTACCAACATTATGAGAAAACACCAAAGTTCTCTCTGCTGTCTTTTAATAAGCCCACCGACACTGGGGACAAACACAATATCACACACTTCCACCCAAAGTAACAACGGTGTAGACTTGATTCCACCTTTCTATTTTTTAAATTGTTGTTTTGTTGATATTTTTGGTGTAGTCAAGAAGGGTAATGAACTCTGAAGGTTATAGACTGGTACTTGGATGAAAATCAGATGGTCTCACAGTTCACTTTGAAATATGCTAACAGTCTTGCCCAATATCAAGGGCTATACAAAAGGCAGTATACATTTTTCTAAAATCTCTTTAGGGAAACTTTGCCCTACAGTTCTATGAGGTGCTATCATTCAGAGGCATAATTTCAACTAACATTGTTATGCTGATTATAGTCAGGTTTATGTTTCGATCTCAGCTGACCCTAGGGAATTAATTTCTGATTCAATTAAATGACTAGGTGACATTGTCTGAAATTTTTCCCAAAGTTAAACTCTGAGAAAATATAGTGCATTTCTGATTACTCCCGTTTACCTCCTGAACAAGGCTGCCAAATCTTGATGGGAACTTTATAAAACTGTGTACCTGGGTTTCTAACCTTGAGATTGTCATTGTCCTGGGGTGTTCTTTGGGAGAGCATCCCAAAGATCTTATTCTATTATCAAGATTTATATCCTCCTGTTTTAGGAATATGGAAATATACATAGAACAGAAAATAAACTATAGAGGAAGGGAACATGAGTCTTCTGAAGGATAATTAAGCCTAATGTATACATGGAAGCATTTTATATCCTGTTGGGGAACAGGAGGATGTTCACAGAATCAGAGAATCACAGAATTGTAGGGATTGGAAGAGATCATAGAGTCCAAGCCCCTGCCAAAGCCCAGCCCAGGTTGCACAGGTAGGTGTCCAGGTGGGTCCTGAATGTCTCCAGAGAAGGAGACTCCACCACCTCTCCTAGCAGCCTGTACCAGTGCTCCGTCACTGCACTGTGAAGGAGTTCCCACTCATGTTTTTGTGGAACTTCATATGCATCAGTTAGTGACCATTTCCCCTCATCCTATCACCACACACTGCTGAGAAGAGTTCCTAATTTGTTCCGGGGAGAAATAGACCAATTAAAGCACCAGTAAACATCTGTCCCTTGTTTATTTATTTATTTATTTTTTACACTTTTGAAAATTAGACTTTATTATTATTTTATTTATATATTTTCCCCACTCTCTCTTTTGCATTGCTCTAGTCCAGNTGTCCCTTGTTTATTTATTTATTTATTTATTACACTTTTGAAAATTAGACTTTATTATTATTTTATTTATATATTTCCCCCACTCTCTCTTTTGCATTGCTCTAGTCCAGAAGGGACTTCTCCTCATAAGGGAAGTGTTCCATGTCCTTTATCATCTTTGTAGCCCTCTGCTGTACTCTTTCCAGAAGATCCCTGCCTTTTTTTGTACCAGGGAGCCCAGAACTAGACATAATACTCCAGATGAGGCCTCACCAGGGCAGAGTAGAGGGGGAGGATCACCTCCCTTGACCTGCTGGCCATGCTCTTTTTCATGCACCCCAGGATCCCATTGGCCTTCTTGGTCACCAGGGCACACTGCTCATGGCCAACCTGTCATCCACCAGGACACCCAGGTCCCTTTCCTTAGAGTTTCTCTCCAGAAACTCATCCCCCAGCCTGTACCTGTGTATGTCTCCCTAGGTGCAAGACTCTACACTTGCTCTTGTTAAACCTCATCTTGTTGTTGGGTGCATTTGAGGTGTCACCCCTTATAAGGGCAACTGAATCAAATACTGTGAGTCTACACTAAATGTGACATCTGAAGTTGTTATTCTTGCCAACTCTTATAGTCAGTAGAGAGAAAAAAGTTCTTCCAGTTGATAATTAAATAAACTAGAACTCTGTGTTTGGCACATTTTGGTTTAGACCAAACCTAAATATTCCAGGAGTGGGAGTTGGAATACAGAAAACAGTCTTCTATCCCAAAATGTCAATGTTAAGCCCTTTTCTTCACCGCATTCTGCACTTAATGGATATGAATTCCTGGATGTTCAAATGTTGTCTCTGACTGAAAGGTCAGGAAGAAATGCCATCTTTTTCCAGGTGATTAGAATACTGTTATTGGAGAAATACAGAATCATGCTCTGTATCTCAATGGTTATGGATTGAAACCCAATATGTCCCTTTTCTAGCATATGTAGAGAAGATCTCAGGGTTTGAATCCTGCTTTCTTAGAGATATTTAATGTTAATTTTAAGATGTGTGTTCTTGAACGCAGGAAATCATAGAATCATAGAATAGTTTGGGTTCAAAGGAACCTTTAAGATCATCTAGTTCCAATCCTCCCCAGTGGGACATCTTCCTCTTGACCAGGTTGCTCACAGCCCCATCTATCCTGGCCTTGAATGCTTACAGGGTGGGGAAATCTACAGCCTCTCTGGACATCCTGTTCCAGTGTCCATTTCATTCCCTTCCAGAATGTCCCTTTTCCTCTGCATATGAGCAGTTAGTGACCCAAATTCCAATGCCTAATTCTCCCTCCATATGGCTCTTGGAGTGCCAGAAAAATTGAATATTTCTGTTGAACATTTAATGCATCAGAAAATTCAGTGACGTTTTTTATGCTATATACCTAAATAAGGAGTTATGTTGTCCTTAAATTCAAATCCAACCATAGAATTCATCACATTCCTTTTTTAATGGACCGTGCTCTTGTCTATAGAACAAGTAGCATATTCTTACTCTAGGTATGTAACTAGCCAGAGTCTTCAAATATAAGATAAACATATTAAACCATGATCATCAGCCACAAACATTCAAAAATCAATGCAGATGCCAAAATGTCATGAAAGCTCTAAAATATGAGATTTGCATTTATTTGAAGTGGAAAAAATTGAAGATATTTCCTGTTATTCTTTTTTATTTTTTCTTTGTGTTTTTGAACTTTATTTCAAAGTATTTCAAAGTTCTATTTACAAGTTATGTTGTTACATGTTTGTTTCATAGGATCATAAAATCATAGAATCATAATTTATTTATACCCAACATATATTTTATTTTTTACCCTAAAAATTAAAAACCAGTTTGAAAGAAAAAAATCAATCTAGAATTTTTTGGGTAATATATAAACTTTGGGAGGTGAACCTTTGATTAATTTGGAACTAGCAGAAGGTAAAATGATGAATGAAGGTAGTACTGTGCAAGGCTGTGGTTGCTATCCCACTGTATTACTGATATTAACCTGTTACATTACTGTTACTATCCTATTGCATTGCTATCCATTTCTATGCTTTTACTTCATAGTTTAAAATGGGGCAACCTTGCTTACCTTAAATGACTTTTGAGAATAAATTAATATTTCTGAGGTCATCACTTTTAATGGAACACTGGAGGTTTTCAACAGAACTTGTGAATTACTTAGAATACTGGGAGCAGAATGGAAGTGCAAAATACTCATCATTTCATCATTCAAGCCCTATGTCAGAACTTGTTTATTTTTTACGTTTTACTGACAGCTGGGTTACTTTACTCTCACCTTTCTCTTCAAATCATGGGGGTTGATGAGCTTTCTCTAGGTGTTAGGTACTAATCAGCCTGAGGAAGGATCTCACAGTCTGATCTTGCTCCTTTCCTCCCAAATACCATGCAGTCATCTCAGTTCACTTCATCTGAGGCAGTGACTTGCCTTCTTTCTTGCTAACTCTATGTTCCAGCAAAAGAATTGTAATGAAAGGTAATACATTCAGCTTCGTCATTCCTATTTCTATTGAACCTTGCCAAGCTTTGAAAAATAACTTAAAAACTCCAAAAAGGTGTGCTATTTTCAGACAAATAAAGGATTTAATCACAAGCAAAGATTTAAGCATATGCTTGAATTTATGAAATTCAGGTGCACGCTTTACTGAGAAGTCTTTTATTTCAGCACAAGCTTAAATATAAACTTATGTGCAAGTCCTCAGCTCAAGGCAGAGACTAAGCACATGCTTGAACAAACACATATGCTTTAATTTTAAAATGGAAATACATTTAGAATAAGCACATTTTAAGCACTACATACCTTGGTAACAGAGGGCCTTGGAACATATGTCTACCTGAGAAGGTGAAGGGTTTTTATTTTTATTTACAGAACATCTGACAGAGTTTCTTTGGACTATACTATAAGTGTGAGAAGTGAAGATATGCAATGAAAATTTGGACAGGTCCATAAGGATGATCCTCTAGTCTATCATAAGGGGAGCTGTGTTATCACTTCTTCACAGAGCTACTATAGTATAATAATAATAATAATAATAATAATATAAATCTTATGAAATGGCAATGCAGCTTTCTGTTCATGCCATCAATTTTTATTTCATGTGCTATATGGAAAATTCACTGATTTCCAGTCCATTAAAACACATTTCAGAGCTGTGTTGTTTGAAGTTACTTTACTTCAGAAACAGCTCTTTTCAATTAACTCTGAAACCTCTTTCAACAGCCTTTCATAAATAGGCCAACATCAATGGCATGCTCTGAGTCAGTATGTATCTCTAATGGAAATGCACAATGGGCCACGCTCCATGCCTCCAGGGAGAACATCTTCCATTTCAGACAGATTCAATGAGAAGTTTTGCCAGCTATTCTGGGTCTCTCACTTTTTTGTCTCAGGTTTAGCTTATAGCTGATCAATGGCTGTGCTTTTTAATTACACTGTATGGTCAGTAATGATTTGTTACTCATTGAACCTGGGTGCTCTTTTTAGCCAGCACAGGGTAAAAGGAAGGAGGAAAAAAGAAGGCAACGTTAACTCTCTGGAATACAAGCAGTTGGGATTAGTGCATGTAACACGTTCTGCTATTTTGCTTGGCAGCTGTTTGCAGGGAAAAAAAGGTGGAAGAAAAAGCAAAAGTATGGGGATTTTCAAATGCCACTTGGAGTGAGTGTTTTCTAGTTCATCTAAATTAACTGAGATTCCAAGTTAGGTTTTGAGATAATGTTTCATGTTAATACTTTAACAATAACAATAATAATAATGATAATTTGCCATGCAAGTGGACCATACTAATGACATTCTGAGGAAATTCAGAATAAAGAGCTCACCCTCTTCCCCAGCCATCAGACTTAGAGCAATACCTGCACACAAGCAGGGTGTATTAACAAAGGCACAGTCATACCTAATGATGCTTAAACATCTTTTACATTGATTCTGTCCTCCACCCTTTTGGATTGAATGTCAGCTATGTTAGCACATAGTTGTTTGTATCTGTACTTAGCACATCTGGAAATACACAAGACCACATCTGTGTTCTACAATAGAGCACAATGCAGAAATTCCTGTGTTACTGTAGGTACAATTTAGTAAGTCCCCACAGTACATGCCACTTTTCTACCTCTTGTAACATGCCCCAGATCATTCAGAAGAGGTATGCATTTAGCTGTTTTGAAAATACATCCCTGAGGCTTCAGATTCTTATGTCAGACTCTAAATATTATAATTTTTTTTTTCCCTTAAAGCAGCCTTTGAACTGTCTTTTTTGACTTAAGTGTGAAAAATCGTGTGCTTAATTACTGGCTGCCTGAATATACTTGGAGGTAGTTTTCCTATTTAGCAGCAGAATGAAATTCTAGAACATCTTCCTCTCCGTAAAAGAGGCAGAAAATCCTATATTTAAGTGCATTGTCTGTTTTTAAAAGGTGTGAGATGATGTGATACACTGCCAGAACAAGCGACCAGAGCTGCTGATCCGTGAGCAAGATCCTTTTCAGCCCTGTATTCCAATGAAATGTAGGAGTACAGACATACAAATTCCAGTTTCAACTTTTGTTTTGGAAATTCTATGAAGACCCATCACCTGACAGCAGAATCTGGACATTTTCTGCTATGATCATTGCGAATGTACTGTGTCTGACACTTTCAAAATGAAGTAATAATAAGTGAATAATTTCACTGCTTCTTATCTCCAAGTTTCATTTCAACTTTTCTTGTCTTTTCATTTCTAAACTCTCACAGGTAATGACTGCCAGCCATTAACCCTAGCCCAGTCCCAGTTTCTGCTTGAACATCTAAAATCATGTTGTAATGGTAATGATGATTCTCACAGTGGATACGTTCATCTATCAGATTTTGTCTTGCAGCTGGATAGACCAATGGAAATTGGAGAAATTCGTATTTTACCACCTCAGAATGCCTCAGGGTTAAGATTACAAAATACTGCTTATAGAAACATTTACATGTCCACAGGAGACATGGCAGGGAAGGAAGAATACTAATAATGGAAATTGAAAACTGAATTTCCAATTTCATTTTAAATCATGGGCATTTAATTGTGACATTAACCTTAAAAGAAAGTAAACATAAAATAAGGTAATTTAAAAATAATATAATTTTATTCGCAATTCAAATAAAAGTTGTGATTTCACTTCAGATTTATTTGAATGTCATTTTGATTTTTTACCATTTTTCACCATCATTTTTCTTTGAAATCACAGTTCTCACAATTGTTGAGAGTTCGTATAGTCACTGTATTCTCCTGGATCATAACTAATGTATTTACCTGGGTGGAAGGTGAAATTTATCTGTGTAGGGAGAATTCCTTAATTATGATGTTATTTACTGAGAGAGTGATGAGGTACTGGAAAAGGTTGCCCAGAAAAGTTGTAGATGCCCCATCCTTGGAGTTTAAGGTCAGGCTGGATGGGGCCTTGGGCAATCTGATCTAGTACTTGACCTAGCAGCTGGCAGCCCTGGTTGTGGCAGGGCACTGGAACCTGATGTTCCTTGAGGTCCCTTCCAACCCAAGTCATTCTATGATTCAATTTATTTATTTATTTGCTCTTTGTCCCTAGAGCTTTTGCATTCTTTTCCACATATTAGCATAGGTAATAGTAAACAGGATGGAAAATCTTTGATTTCTTACTCCTTTTTTCTCATCCCCTCTTTCTGACTTCCCTGATATTTTCTGTGGCCACAGTGTAAGGAATGAGTGCTAAAGAGGGAAGACAGATAGATAATGAGACACATCTATAAAATGTGAAAAAAGGGTTTAGGCTCCTTTTTACAAAGTCAGCACTACAAATGAGGATCTCCATTTGCTAATGAACCACTCTCACTGGTGAGATGTTTTTCCAGTCCACAGCACTGGGCGTATAAATCTTCTATTTTCATATTTTTTTGACACCAAGCTCAGTTAAAAGTGTATGGTTTACTGAGCAGCTATCCTTTACAGGCTGTAGACAAGGTCTTTGAGTATTCAAAGAAAATGGTTGCTGAAAGTTTAGGGACCTATGTTTTAAGGCAGAGTCCGAATTACTTACCTGGAGTTGGCCTCAAAAATCTAACTTGTGTAGTACTTATATCCTTTGAGGGATCTGGACCTAAATAATTTCAACAAACTCTCAGATATAACATAAATAATACTCCAGCACTCATTATAAGTCAGCTACAGCCATTATGAATCAAATAGATCCCTCCAGGCAATGCATTTACCCCAGAGATGTAGTTGGCCTAAAGTTGCTGAAGCTGTTAGTCCAAATACATCAGACTTACATGGAGGAACTCTACAGCTGAGTAGTTTTGTGTGGAAAAGTTTAAATTAATTAGCAGATTAAAAAAAATACATATGTCTAAACCCCAATAATCTGGATGCATCATACCACATTGGAATAAAACCCACTTACTTTGGTTTGTGCACTTCTGCAGTTGTTTTAATTTTGTAATATTTTTGTCATGATTAAATTGCAAAGTGAGATAACAGTGTCTGTCATTTCTATCCCAAACCATCAAAGTCCATTGAAAAATCATACAGAACATAGCTAAGGAAGAATACATTTAAGCTTATACTTAATTCCTAAAGGCATGCTTAAATTTTACTAATTTTTATGGAATTTAATCACAGACTTAAATGAAAATCAAGCACATGATTAAGTGCCTCTGTGAGTCATTTTCATGAGCTGGATCATTAAAATTAAATATAGATTTTAGTCTCTAATGATGGGAAAAAAAATAAAAGTTGAATTTTATCTAAATAGTTCCAACAATATAAATGGGTTTCTATGCTATTTCAGCCAAGCTGAACATTTGCTGATTCAGGGTCCAATTCCTCTTTCAATTTGGGGACTAAAGAGGAGAGGGAATATCTCACAGTGGAACTCTGAGAAATTCCTGATTCCCATCACATTAGTACTCCCATAAATGCAAATATTGTGTTCCATGGGAAATTCTTCTTAAGTTTCGAATAGTTCTCATCATTTTTAATATACAAATACATACACGTTCAGGCTGCTTCCTCATTTTAATTTTACCCTTTTGACATTTATTAACACATAATCTAAAGTTGTCAGGATGTTCTGCTGAAGCCACCTGAAACAATTTTGGAACTTGTTAATTTTTAAGTGGATATGGACATTTATTGTGATAAAGCAAAAAGGTTTCAGTCATGGCTCTGTAGGGATTCATATCATCAGATACAATCATTAGAGATTCTAAATAGCCCAGGAAAAATCATTCTATTTACAGTGTATTCTATGATGTTTTTACACTACCAGAATTTTAATATTTGATTCACTTATTTTTAATTCTATCATATATATCTCTAAAATGTACAGTATTACTTTGTCTAAAAAGGAAGACTGTGATCTTCTGTTAAACTGCTGAGTACAAGAGCAAACAGGGTGAGAGACAGAATATTATCATATTGATATTTCCCCTAATTAAGGGGCAAATGTCTCTTTCATATCTACTTCTGTGCCTTTCCTTTTTTACTGATTTCTTCTAGGAACTAAATAAAATCCAACAAAATCTAACTCATATAATTTATTTTGGAGAAGTTTTACTGTTACTACTGCTGCTATTACTGTTACTGCTGCTGGTAATAATGACAGTAACTCAAATAACATAAGCAGATCCAAACCTGAGCGGTGGTAAAAGTCAGATAAAAATTCAAAACTATATTAAAATGAACATTCAGCAAAAGAGAGTAAGTGAAAGGAAAATCTACAGAGATCTACTTAAATGTAACTTCCACAAATATGAAAACCATGTATTCATTAAATCAGAGGAATAAGCAACACTCACAAATGAGCTAAGAGATCTAAAGATTGTTCCTCTAAAAAGTCAAGCAAAAGCCTGTATCCGTTTATCTCATATAGTTCAGGATGTTTAGTTTGAACAAAACTTTTTGATTATATCTGCATGAAAAACAGCATTATCTTGTTAGTATGCTTTTCTAGTTACCATACAAAAAGAGCATTAAACAATAAAAATGTCCTTGAAGTAGAACTGTCAGTTCCACTGTACAAGCTGTGCTTTTTATGAGACCATCCAAGGTTTGGCCAGCGATGAGATTTTTTCGTTGCAAAAGAGCTCACATTTAGTTAGCAACATGTCTGCATTTCCCCATATGGTTCCTTCCAAGGTGTTGTGTCATATACAATGATGTCACATTTTGGAGGGAGAAGGAAAAAAAGGCCTCAAGCTGTTTTCCTCCTTTTTTAAAGCTTCACCGATTATGTGGTAGCTTTAAGCAGCCTGCTCATCTCTAGCGTGCAGTTGGTTATCTGTTCCCCTTAATTCGAGCTTGCATGTGTTCACACAGCTTCACAAGAAAAGGAGCAACATTTCATACTGGAGATCCAGTGTTTATCTATACAAACTTTCAGTCCAACACATTTCCACTGGCTTCTGAAGTGTGAGGCTTTAAAGGGCGCAGTGTAATAGTTTACATCTTTCTGCAAGCTGCTATATTTACATGCCATGTAAACCTGTCGTGCTTAAGGCTTTCAGCAGTGTTGCTTTGATTTTATTTGTGGTTTTATAATTACTGCTTTATTCTCAGGCATATTATTCTTGGAAGGCCAGTGTAATGCAATGAGAATATCCAGGAACATCCTTTGTTCTCCCAGTAATACTGCTTACACCCGTGAAAGTGTGAGCTGCGCACGTGGCTTACAAAGAGCAGTCCCAGAGTCCAGATTAAAGTTACAGTATGAAAGACCTTCTCTTATTCTTGTTCATTATACATCTATTTCTATTATAACAGAATCTTTCTTCACCGTTGGACTAGACAGTCCTACAGGCCTTTTCCAAATATCATGATTTTATGATTCTATGATAAAGCTTTCACTGTATTCTTCAGCACAAGTTCATTCGTAGAGTCTGGCACTGATGTACAGTGGTTTGAGGGTCTCACTAAAAGCAAGTAGATGGCATAATTCCTACTGATAGCTGCATCTAAGACTGCGACTCTGTTGCCAGAGTCCAGTGCCATCTGAGAAGTGTTACTGCATTCATCTGGACCAGACTAATACAGATCAGGATTGATGAGAGACATGCATACTTCTGTGGCCAGGTATGCTACTCCAAAACACCTAAAATTTTACTAGATTTACACAAGTTTAGACAGGTGAAGCTCACTCTGTGAGTATGTTGTCAAGACAGAAGTATCTGATACTCAGGTATGTTATACCTGTTCTCTCCTAGCACAGAGGGATGGCACATGTCTGTGTCCTATCTACTACCCCAGTGAAAATGTCTTAAATTCCCCAGGGCATCTAAAGCTATTCAGTTGAACAAATGGAGGTTTCTACTTAAAGTCAAGTTAGAGCGTGCTTCAGACTCCAAAATCTGTAACGAGTGGGATCTCATTCACTTTCCTCCAAAACATAAGCAGCTAGAGCCATTTGAAATGCCAAAGGGTATTCTTCTCAGTTCTCCAGTGGCTCCTGGCTGTGCTGGATCTTGTGAGTGCCTGAGTGTTGAGAGTGTCTGAAGTGCTACAGAAAAAAAAATTGTAATAGAGACGCCTGTACTCCGCCAGTTGATTCGAGCTTCAATTTCCATTGACTACAGTAGAAGCTCAGAGAGTAGAAAGACTTAAAACTGTACTACACTTTCATTACATTACCTTTGTCAAGAGATCAGCAGGTTTCCATGGTTTGCTGAGTACTGATCCCAAGTTTCTGCTTACAAAATAAATTTTTGTCAGTTTGTGTAGCGTAACAGTGTATTTGAAAGCAAAGCTTTTGAAGACATCTGATTCATTTAATCTTTGACACCATACTAAAAAGATTAGTTTAGAGAGACTGATTTAATTTTGTCATAGTGAGTGTAGACTGACCTATATCATATGTCAAATATTTCAGGTTTCTATTTTCTGGGAAGGTTTTGCTTATATGAAATGCTAGAAATAAATGTATTTCTGTGAATCTGAACAAAAGGGACTGTCTTCAGTTTACAACAAAAGAATTAGTAGAAAATCCAGCTTGGTGTTCCTTGGTTCTCATCCTGTTGTGTACCCTCAGTATTTTTTTTTACCATGATTCTCCCTGTAAAATACCCATATTCGTGGAATTTAGTAAAGCTAAGAAGATTGGATTAAATTAATCTTTCAGAAAGTAGAGATCTATACTGCAGTTCTATGTAACTTTCCTTGTATCCCTCTTAAATGTAAGAAAAATACAGAATCTGCGTTCACTACATCTGATCTTTAAATTCCAATCAAGTATCTGCTCTAAATGTGCCATTTTTGTCCATGTTTTGTAGATACTTTCACCACTGAGACCTACAATCAAACAGATTTTTCTGCATCTAATTATCAGAACTTATTTTTCATAATGAATTTAATACAATAGCAAGGGTTGTTAATTTGAAGAACCAAGTTCAATATTTAGACAGATATCATCCAATTGTATATGCTCTACAAGTAAAGGTACATGAATTCATCTGAAATACAAAATGCAAAGACTCGTGCACTATTTAAGCAATACTAAAACATTTAATATATTGGTACCTAAAGTGTTCTGTGTTGTTGGACAAATCCAGTACTGCTACTCAAAGACAATAAGAATATTTTAAATAATTTTATGAAGGTGATATTCCAGATATAACTCAGGAATCAAAGCAAAGCAGTCCATGCAGTTTTTGTATTTCCTTTGGTACAAGATTATTCTGGGACAGGAATGGATTTTTATGACAAATTATCTGAGGCATTTAGTGCTGTGGAGCAATACCTTGAATTCCAGCATTATTTTCTGTGTTTTTTTTCTTTTTTTTTTTTTTAAGAATTCTTTGGATTCCAAACACTTTCATGACATCAGCCAACGTGGGACTTAGAAATCAGGCTGAAAAGACACTCAAGGCTATGTTGTTTTCTCTTATACACTCTAGACCAAATATTACCCTAAAGCAACAATGTCAACAGGGATTGGCTGAAAAATGAACCTAGGACACTTTAATTTTTTATCCAACTCAGGAGAAAAGTACGTTGATCAACATTTCAGAAATAGAAGAGACAGCGTGTCTTTTCAGTTAATAACTATTGGACTTATAAAAATATTAAAAGACAATAATACGCAAATGAAAAATGTTGGCTTCATGTTTAATTTTGCTTATCCCCTTATCTGTCTCCTTTAAACCCAGTTCCATTGACCATATACTGCCAACTCAGGTTGTCTACTGTTGTTCAGAGAAGAATGGAATTTGCCACCGTAACCTCTGTATGTCATTTGTTTAATCTGTTTTAAAAGAACCAGAAATAGTGAAGACTGCAAGACTCTCCAGTCTTTACTAGAATATTTTTCTTAACATCTAGTCATTACTGGCTTCTTTTACTCATTCTCACGCTTACAACATGGACCAGAAAATATTTGTTTTACTCAAATGCAGTAATTTTCTGGTATTTGCATTGAAGGGTAGAAAACAGCACAATGTGGCAGTAGATCTATGTTAATCACAGTTCTGAAAATAAACCAAAAGTTTCTATTTCACCATCTTGGTAATATCACTAAATGATACAAAATGAAACTTGAAACCCAGAATTAAATTGGATGTGGGGTCTTATTTTATGGAAGACCTAGGTGATTTTTCTTTTCTCCTGATTTATGGACTGATTCATAAAATCTACATGTAAAATCTGTAACAGATGTTGACTCCCGACATTTTTGACTATTTTGTTTTCTCTTTCTGCACTCAGGTGAGTGAATCTAGACTGGTGCAAAGATAATTGCCACCCTTCAATATTTGACCCCATCTGCTATCTGGAGACTCTTACTAATTGTTGGAGACACATTTATCAGCAAAGGATAAGAAGTCAAACCTCTATTACCTTGCTGGAAAATGCCAATAACCAATGGTCCTGGAACGCCCTCTTCACACTAATGTGGGTTAGATGGTTAGATGGATTAAATGTAACATCATTGATGGAGAGAAGCAGTGCATCAAATGCAAATGGATCAGAGAGAACAAGCAGCTACTCTTTCACCTGTCCTATAGACACCCAGCTACACAGCCCTTTATCTCCCCTTACAGTCAAAATGCTGAAGTAGCCATGATGCTTGAGTTGGACATATTTCCCAGTGGCACTGTATAATTTTCCTCATCTTAGTTATGTGAATAATAACAGACATGCCTCCTTTTTTTTTTTTTTTTAAATCCCAACTTTATGTTGCATTCATCAGCGTTCTGTTACTGAGTTCACTAACATCCATGTGGCTTTGTAACTACCTACAGCAGAAGTAGGAAATCAAACCATATGGTAGGGCTGTGCTTCAGAAAGTTTAAGATCCTGCCATTTGGCTTCAAGACTTTTGGTTCCTTTTGATTCAGATTCCAACTAGAGCTCCCACAAATCCAGCAAACAGAACAAATTTCCTTCTCATTTGAAACCCATGAACTGCATTTTCATAAAATTTTCTTCTATAAAAGAGGAAAAGTTTGAGAATAGTTCTACTTTTTCCATGAAAGCGAATGGACATCCTCTGCTTTTAGCAGTTATTCATCACAAAAAAAAACAAACTAAAAAACCCCACCAAAACAGAACAAAACCTCACTAAAATAGAAAAAATCAGCCTCTAAAAGGTAAGAAAGTTGACAACATTGGCTACCACAAACTTAGGGAAAGAACTTATCCCTCACACTTCCTTTGAAATCAAATTGTTAATGAAGAAGCAAGGTAGAGAGTGGGAAATAGAAACATCTTGCTTTCTAGGCCTTTATTTTGTAAACATTTGGACTTGTGCAAATTTGTTAATTGAGGCAATTGATTTTTGCCTGAAAATGGTAGCAATGTCTAATTCATTAAAGCCTAAAATAACATCCTTTGGGCTAAATGGGGTCATTTCATTTGTAACCTTTTAGTGATGTATTAACATTTTGGAAGCATTTCTGTGCATATCTTAAAAAGTGCCACATTAACAGGAACGGGCCCGGAGAAAGAAAAAAATGTTACAAACACACACACACACAGGCACACACACACACACAATATATATGGCCTCCAGCTCCTGTCCTTCCTCTTCTGCAGGATTTTAAGGTCTGTGTTTAATATTGCCAAGCCTACTTGAGTGATAAATGCAACTGTATAAAAATTACTTATTACAAGCTGTCATGTTGCCTCACTCACATAGCAGGGCTAGAGGCACTGTACATAAAGCTCGAATCTCCACCTTGACAGCATCGGCAGGGCTGGCTTTAAAATAAAATGCTTTCAGTCATGAATACAAAACATAATTTACCTTTTCATAATACTCCAGTTTGGAAACACTTTGGAGAGCTCATGTTACCATCAAACCTTTACCTGAGCCGTGCCAGCACCCAGTTAATTCCAAGTTGTCAATTTACTTCAGTGCCGCTTTCCATCACTCAGCCTTTGAAGAAACATTAAGCTGTTCAAATTGCCATCCCTTTAATTTTCTTTTTTTTTTTTTAAGTTATATTTAACCTCGATTCTTTGGCAGCGAGTAGTTGACACAATAGGATTATCCCAAGCATTAAATTACAATTTGGGAGAGTGCCTGCTTAGTGCACTTCTTTTTCAGTAGCCCCTTGACTTGCTGTGTGTTCCCAGCACCAAAAATTATCCCAGCTCCCATCACCTGTTTTTCCCCTCTTTTCGCATAGCACCCAGTTACACAATTCCCCTTGAGTTGCTCCTCCCTCCCAAACAGGTTCAGAGGTTTAATTCTGTGCCGTGGTAACCCAGCCGCCCCTTTTCTCCTGCATTAGTACTGTATTGATGCTTAAATATAAAAGCTCACTGTAAGCTGTGGATGTCAGTGAGATTGAAATTGAAAGTGAAGGTTCTGGGGAGGCTGGCTGGGTAACAACTGATGCGTTGTGACTGTTTTTATAGTTGGTCATGATGCATACAGTATGTGAAGTTCCCATCTGTACTGGTGTCTGCCCACCAGCCACCCTGCCACATTCACAAAAGTGACTCCAGCACCGAGTGCAATAGGAACAGAACTGCAGATGCCTCCCTTTAGCCCAAATTCCTTTTGACAATGTTCACATCCAGTTAGGGCCCAAAGTGCCTGTACTTGTCAGGAGGGATAAAGAGTGAAGAAAGTAGTCCCTTTTCGAAAGTGAAACAGAATTGCCAAAGGAAATATTTTCTCCTCTTTTCCCTCCTTCCCCTCCTTGGCTGCCCCTGCTGCTGCAAATCTCTGGCCTCCCCCTTCCCTCCTCCACAAATGCACTGGCCAAAAAAGAAAAAAAACGGGAAAGAAAAAAAAAGAAAAAATAATTAGATTGGCATCTCTGACACAGGTTTAGAACAATTGTTTATTTATTTATTTATTTTTTGTTCTCAGACAATTGGTGGAGAAAGAAAAAGTAGTTGCAAGAGTGGGAGGGAAGGAAGACTTTGGATTTCACGGCGCTGACTACAGCAGCCCACAGCAGATATATTGTGCTCATGAGTTCTGGGATTCAGCTACCGGGTCCCTAGTGGATCGCTTAGCGAGGTGCCAAGATTGGGTGTGCATTTCCTGTGCTGTTGGAATATATTTCTATTCCACCCATACAGATAGAATTTGTCTAGGAGCAAAATCCATTTCTTTTCATATTCCTCATATTCCTATCTTCCTTTTTTTTTTTTTTTTTTTCCTTTTCTCTGGAGTATAATTTATTAACGGATCATTTAAATAATACAGCCAAGTATGTCCTCTTTTTTTTTTTTTTTCATGGCACAGGATCAGAGCTCCAAGGCTTTTAACATCTAACTACAGGTCTACGATCTGCCACTTGCTGCAGGCACGGGTCTGTGCCTCAGTTTCCACATCTGTAAAGCAGCAGATACACGGCTCTGTCAGTAGAGGGCTCTGAAGGTGGCCTCCTGTTGTGAATTATTCAGGAAGAGTGGTGCTGCACGGGCACGGGCTGCCCAGGGAGGTGGTAGGGTCACCATCCCTTGGAGGTGTGTACAGGTACAGTGAAGATGTGGCACTGAGGGATGTGATCAACAGGCATGATGGGCGTAGGCTGAGGTTAGACTGAGTGATCTTAGAAATCTATTCCAACCTTAATGATTCTACGACTCTATGATGACTGATGCATTATATAGCATAGAAATACATTTTCAAGAAAATTCCTTGATTGAAAAGTTATGTTAAAAAGGCATAAAATGTTCACAGTGGAATGAATAGCATTTGAAAGTGCCAGGCTTTTGATTTGGTGTCTAAATAGCTGATCTTAAGATTTAAGGTTTTCGTTGATCTTAAGGTTTCAAAAAAATCTTACCTACAAGGGGAACATAAATGCATCTGGCATGCTATTCAGTTATCTCTTCTTACCTTCTAAAAGTAATTCAATAAGGACTAGGCAATTAATAAATACAACCCCCTTTTAGAATTATCTACGTATATCTAAACACATTAATAAATTAGGATTGCTTTCCTGGACTTTAGTTTCCTTTTGAGATATGGAAATTGGGTGAAATTTAAGTACCCAAATGCCTTAAATATTACCATGCTAAAGAAATAACACTTTCATTTCTGGCTGGTGTAATCAGCACACCGGCTGACTTGAGATTAAAGTAGGAACAAGGTCAAGAACACTCTGGTTTGGATTTTAGATCACAGTATCACATAGAAAAGCCAAACTTGGGTTAAATTCAGGTTGTTTGGCTGAAATAGTGATGACTTCCATGCTATTATATCTCCCATTCAGAATAGGTGTGCTGTAGCCTCTGGAATCTCAGGCATTTGGGACATCAAAGGACACAACTATGGGCAGAGAATTACAACTTTGCATAAGGCAGCTGAGGGACTGTCTTCAGACAGTTGACATATAGTAGTAAGCAATTGTAAACCTAGTAAACAGGCAGAAGGAATAAAAAAGGGGATGAATTTTCCCTTCCATCACATATCAGCACCATATCAACCCCATCCCCTTGAAAAAAAAATAGATTAAAAGACCATAAAATCTGGGAAACAATTATGAAGAAATTGGTCTCCCAGTGAATCCTGGAGCCTTATCCTTTGTTACTGGAATAGCTATTCCAAGAACATGCTTTTTCTCCATATTGTTCCCTCCTTTTCATGGTCCCAAAGAAGAAACACAAAGGTTCAGTGAGGGTAGAAAGTAGTAATCTGTAAGAGTATTCATGCTTCACGACTTTCTGAATCCATTTTTAGTCTCAACATCTGCAAGGATGTTCAGCACTGACTTTTATTCCCCTTTGCAGAGTAGCCATCTGACGGGGTGAACACCACGAATTTAATTCATAGAGTTCAGAGTTCAGTGAGAGTACAGAATGAACTATGTATTGATTGGCTTTAAAAAAAAAAAAGAAGAAAAAATAGAAAAGGAAGGAAGGAAGGAAGGAAGGAAGGAAGGAAGGAAGGAA
>VXAB01008697.1:23929-75703 GCA_013399175.1 Odontophorus gujanensis | reverse complement strand
GAAAGGAAGGAAGGAAGGAAGGAAGGAAGGAAAGAAGGAATCATTAATAAACAAGATTTGAGCCACCTCTTTCCAGTGTTTAATGTAATCAAACACTTTTTTTTTGAGACCATACGAAAAAGAGTGTAAGCAAAGCCATGCTATTCCCATAAAGCTAGCATAAAATGTGCTTCCCTCCTTGGAAGAGCACTGATTACAATGCCAAGACACTCTGGAATTCCATGACACGTAGGTGGTGTTATGGTCAACCAAAATTATTTTTATCTCCTCTATATCAATTTAGTTGCTGGCATTTAGATGAACTTCCATTAACAGCTTCTCTCTTTCTCTGTACTTCATTGAGGAGGAAGATTGTATGTAAAAGAAGCTCCAGATCATCACAGCGGCAATTCCTTCAGATTTTATACGCATCTTTAATTTCCAATATTATTCCAATATAATTTCCAAATATTCAAGAGCACTCCACTCCTTATAACATAAATAAAGTTTCATAAAGGGAGATGATCTTAAGGTGAAGGCTTGGGATTAGGAGTGTGATGATTCTTCCCTGAAGTCATTATGCAGTCTCAGGAGGGTGATTTAGGTCTGAATATCTTCAAGTTAGAGATATACCATAAAATTTTTACTGAATTTTTTATGCAGAATGGAGATAAATAGGAACCATAGGATGGTAATAGGGAGAGGCATGTATCTAGAGGACTCTCCATCTGCTTTAGGAGATGCTGGATGAAGAACATGGGGTGTGTTTCCACACTA
Source organism: Odontophorus gujanensis (assembly GCA_013399175.1). Classification (NCBI taxonomy): domain Eukaryota; kingdom Metazoa; phylum Chordata; class Aves; order Galliformes; family Odontophoridae; genus Odontophorus; species Odontophorus gujanensis. The sequence goes on along the minus strand of VXAB01008697.1, from coordinate 74,947 downwards.
ACCCCAAGAGTTTAAATAACCAAAGCAAATATTTGTCCTATCCCTGTTGCCTGGTTCACTCTTCTTGACTTGTCCTGCAGCAAGTTCTGATGCAGACACTCTATGACATCGTGTCATTAACTGAGGGCTGCAAAAAAAGATGTTCATTTGTCCTCATATCTGATTAATGAGCACTACTTCCAGAAATAGGTGTGAGAGAGACCTGAAACACTCATTCAGACCCAGCCAGACTTCCAGAGATATTAAAGCAAAGGCAGAATGTAGGCAGTTTTATTCTACACTATCAGCTTGTATGTGGCATATGGTACGTGAGATGAAACACACCTGTAGATCTAGTCCATGCTGGGAAGTAAAGTGCTGCCTTAAAGATCCCAAATGAGCTCTCACAGTGTGGATAGAGGGAATATCACAGTGTGATATGCCAAGTCCAGGAAATAATGTAGCTGAAGCGATATTTTTTTTCATTCTGAGCACAGATCTCACTGTGTAAGAGTAGATGTGTTGTCAAATTCCCTTGACTCTTGCTCTGGAAGGTGAAACAGGGCTAGAGCCCTTTCCCTGGCTCTTAGGTAGCTTGGCATGATCCAGACATCCATATCCAAATCCTCTTACTCTATAAAAAGGAAGAGGTTGAGCCCAAATTGCTTACTGGAGTCCTATGATTCAGCTGCAGCAGAAATTGTGGGGGAAGAGTGCTTCATGGCTTGGGCTAAAAGTAGCTTCGGGCCATTCTAACAGCTCATGCAATAAGCTTTCCAATGGAAAAAAAATAAAAATTAAAAAAAAAAGAAGGAAAAGAAAACCCAAAAGAGGAAAAAAGGTGGTTTAATTTCTCAGAGAGCTCCAGGTTTACATGGCTGACCTCACTCGACTTGGTACAAAGGTTTCCAGATCCTTCAGCAGAAATCATCAGTCAAGTTTCACACTTAAAATAGGCAGAGATCCTTGTTCCTTCACACAACCAATTAATGCTTTTGTTCTTTAAATTTTACTGGGAAATTTTAGAATTAGAAGCTGATGACTACCAGGGAATTTTAGGAGGAAGAAAAATGAAAGCTGTGTTTGCACAGGAGTTTGCTGTTGAAAATAGCTGAGTTTTACATGCCTCTGGCTCTTACATTACATTCCAGCTATTGTAGTTTACTACTTTGTCTTTTGGATAAAGAATAGATGCAGGAACTTTTCCACTGACTGCACAAGAAGAAAATACAAATCCTTCTTATGACATAGTTCCCTTTTTCACCCTTTCCTAACTTTCCCTGCTGACACATGTGCCCATTTGTTGGTGGGGGAGTCCTCTGCTTTCTTGTTAAGCATAACTGGGATTGTGTGTGACACGTGAACAGAAAAGGGCAGAAAAAAATGAAATGTGTGAACTTGCCTTCCAGTCCTGACCTGGAGGGTCTGTCCATAGAGTGAAAATGCCCACACACAAACTGTTCATTCATCTTCTGTGTTCACTGTATGAAGACTGTCATCAGGATGCCAGCCCGCACCTGCTGTGTGATTTGCCATTTGTTTGCTGGGAGCTGAGTCTAGCAAGTCATTTTATGTAGTCGAGGCCTTACAACAATGTTTGGTGAAAACAAAGTTCAGCCTCTATATCCTGGGTCAGATTTAAGGCAGCAAATGACAATAAAACACTTGCTTTCTCATTACATATTAACTTGAAGACAAGCAAGGCCATCACAAGCTCCTTTGGTTATCTGTCAGCTTTTAGAACTATAATCGATTCTTATTCTGGATGAATTTAAGTACATTCTGGGCCTTTGATACAAATCTATTAATCAGATCTGTCATACTGCATCATCTTTTGGATCAATGCGAGAAGCATGAATTTTTCCAGTGACTGCACATAAGGAAATGTTGATCCTTCTTATGTCACAATCCTTTCTTCACCTTTCTTTACTTTTTGACACTAAAATCTTGTGAGTGATCTCCCTTGCTTAGCCTTGCCTTTCTTCTTAGACTTATTATTGGAGGTCACGAGGTAGCAGCTCTTTAAGAGCTTGTTTCTCCAATGAAAATGAAGGCTTAGAGCATAGAATTGAAGATGTTTTGACCTCTCCTCTTTCTTTCCCATAAATGTTCATGAGAAATGCATCAATTATTTGTGTGCAGTCTTCTTTTAATTATGTCTGTCCAGTACCACTCAGCACTGTTCACAGTAGGCAAAGATAACCCAGACTGCAGGTGGCTGATTCTAACAAGTATGAAAAACAGCCTCTTTATAGTCTGGCAACCATTATATTATTACTTAATTTTCAGTTCATAATATTTAGTTTTTTCCAAATGTCAAATTAATGAACTGAAGTATAATTTGCAATATTTTTTTCAAAACTTCACAGATGCTGAAACTATTAATTAAATTGCTTTAAAAACCCATCCCTGCTGAAGTTATTCTTGTCCCGCTGCCAGACTGTGTATATTTCTGCATTTTGGAGCAGGAAAGCTAAAGATCTTTCTGTCACAAACTTGTGCTATTTTCATATTCCTGGGCAGTGAGTTAAACTTTGGGAATCTGAAGGAATTGTTGTTAGATCTCAATTTTTTCTTGTGCAAGAATAAATGTCAGTCTCTGGAAGGATTTCAACAGTCTCAGTGCTATTTATTTTGGCATGACTGAAAAAACAGAACACAAGGTTTTCTCTGTTGTTGCTTTTCCCAATGCACTTTTAATGCTTTAAATGAACTTTTAATTCAGCTTCTTAAAGTCCTGGAACCCATTTAACTATCAGAATCTAAGATTAGACATATCTAACCAACCCTCATCTGGCCATCCCTGATGGTGACTAGAGGTGAATATTTCAAGAAAAGCATAACACTGGGTTTCACACACAGTAAACACAAGATATTCACCCAGCCTCCAATTAACTTGTCTCTGGGCTGAACAGGTTTGTATTTAATGACTTTCCATGATTTTCACTTCCAGGAATTTCTTCAGTCAACCCCTGAAGGTTTTAGGATCCAAAGCACCCCACATATTATGTATATAATATATATACATATATATGTATACGCATATATATGTATATTCACTATTCAGTTATATTCTATGTGAAGAAACACCTCTGGTGGTAAAGTTGTGCCATATATATAGGTAGCTGTAAGCACTTCTGTGTATACATTGGGAAATACATTTCACCACTTAGCAACCTAAGTTGCTAAAGGTCGAGAAGGCTTCAGTGCTAGCAGACAAGTGTTCATAAATTTGTGTCATGCAATGAGAGCCTTAGAATCCAGAAAGTCCTGAATAGGCTGTATTCACCAAATCCTAAGAGCAATTTGGTGCTGATGTGTTCAGCACCAGATTACATTAAAATCATTCCCTCCAGAAGTCATACCACAGGCTGAGGTGCCTACATTCCCTGCAGGGCAGCAGTTAATTCTGCTTCATTTCAAAAAGCTTGGGAAATGTGAAGTGCCTTAAGCAGGTGCCCACGTAGAGGCAAAATAGCTGAGACAGCTCATTGCAAAGGCTGAGGGAAGTGGTTGGTCTGAAACATTCCCAGTGCCTTGCTTTTGGAACGTTCTGAGAAATAGGTTTCTGAATCAAGAAACTTTATTTTGGGTGTAAATCTCGAAGTCAAACCTGTGGGCATGGATAGTGAGAGCTGTGTGTTCCACATCTGCCAGAAGAGATGCTGCCAACACCCATCTTTTGCATAATGGCCCTGTGGTTACTGCCTTGTCCTGGGAAGCTCAGCAACTGGAGCTGCAGGGCAGTTTCAGCCTGAGAAATATTTAAACCAACATTTCCCATATCCTGCAGTGTGCTTTAACCAGATACTTCCAATCCATTCAACGTGGATAGCAGGAAACTGTACCCTTTCTACCACAGGCAACTGCTTACAGAGCCACAAAGAAAGCAGGCCTGAAGGAATGCATCTTGTGGTTTATTGGGTAGGAGTCTTAGTCAGAATGGGAGAATCATACTTTCTGGTCTTAGCTTCTCCAAACTTGTTGATACAGCCAACATTTAAGAATTGCTCTCTAGATGGATAAAAAATTCCAAGATATTCTTTATTAACCCAAAGACTACTTGAGGAGGGACTCAACTCAAAAGGAGAAATATGTCTTCTAGAAGACCCATGGTGACATACCACAACTGAGAAAACCAAATATACAGAAAAATATAGTTATCATTGCAGCATCCCATCTACTAGAAGAATGCTCTTCTCTTGTGGTAGAATGAAAGTGGCTATGCTCTGCTTGCAGTAGCAAAATGAACCTAAAAATAATGCACAGACATCATCAGAAGACATTTCCTCCGGGCATAAATCCTCATTCTTTCCTCTAGAGAGGATAAAGCTGAACAGAAATGATCATATATCTATATGTACTCAGACTAGATACAGACATGGAGATATAAATGGCTTTTTTTTTTTTTATTTTGATGCGCAGGGCAGACTTTATTCTTCATTTTGGATAATTTCAGTAAAATAAAATGTTGATTAATAATCAACTAAATGAGCATGATGCATTCTTGAAGTGGGGAATCTCTGGAAGAAATAAGAAGTCAATTAGGGAATTAAAGCTTGCATGAGAAAATGTGTGACAAAAGTAGGCAGGTGTATATGCACAGGTGGCAAAGTCTGGCATTTCTTAACTTCAGAGTGCTTCACTTCAGTGCCTTTTCTAATGCTATTTTAATGTTTGCGTTCAAGGATGGATGGGCACTTATGCTTGTGCATGTGGAATGAAACAGAATAAGCATAAATCAGTTTCTTTTCCCTTGCTGATCATAAAGAGACTCTGTAAACACACACAGTACAGGCTCACAATTTGGTTTCCAGAAATACCAAGGGACATATTCCCAATGATAACTTTCCACAGATATTCAGAGACATGATTCTAAACTATAACCCCAGAAAATGTCAAGTGATCATTTCCAAAGTCAGTAACAATTTGTTTGTTTAGAATACAGTAAAAGGTTTGTGGTATGTGAGTATAAAATCATTACTTTCCTCAGTTCCAGACTTTCTGTAGTAAACTTACATTGCAACATATGATCATAGAATTGTAGAATCATAGAATTGCTCAGGTTGGAAAAGACCTCCAAGATCATCAAGTCTAACTTCAAAGGTCACCAAAACCAACCTCAAAATAATGATAAAACTCTGAATATATGTTTTTTCACTACAGTTTCCCATGAAGTTTGATAGAGAGCACAACTGAAGAACAAGAAAGAGAAAACTAGGTTAAAAAATCTAACTTGAAAACAAAAGAAAAAAGTATAATGTTTTTTCAATTTCTGCCAAAAATTGAACAGAATCAGAAGCGTGAAAATAATGAATATGGAAATAATTTATTTTGTTATCAAAATATCCAGCAAAGAGAGTATCACAACAGACTTATTAAAATTAAGTAAGAGCTTTGCAATAGAGTCACTGACACAAAACTTCTGTACACTTCAGACAAGAAAAGAAATACAACATCATTTCAAACTCACTTCTGCTGTGATATCCCATAGGCCCACATTCAATACTGGACCTTACCAGGGTCTGCTATAGCTGAACACAACCAGTGCAGTAGTGGAACAAAAATGAGTATGAGATGTATTCCAATTTTCATTACAGTAGGCCAGATTTACAAATCCATCTGCTTTTTTTTTTTTTGGAGGTTTTTTTATATACTGTTGCCAAGGTTTAAGGGAAACTTTGTAGAAATGTATTGTGAAAAAGAATTATTTACGTTCTACTTGATTAGATTATTATCAGGTAATTTAAATTGATCATCTAAAAGAGTTATTCATTTGAAGGTGATGCAGCACTACTATAAAGACTTTTTATAAGGTTCTACTTTCAACAAACTGAAAATTTTAACCTACTTAGTTTTGTCATAGAAATATAGATTTGGATTTGTTCTAGCTATATTTAATTAAAATTTCAAACTGTTAGTTTTAATGACAAATAAAAAATGATTGCATCATAAATTACTCTGATGACAAAAATCTTAAGTTCTGTGTTTAAACAAACATAAATTTTCTCTACCTGAAGTAAATTAGCCAGTGTAATTGGGTTGTTTAGTACACAGTTAAAGTGCAGTAGCAGGAAAACAAACAAACAAACAAACAAAAACCCCATGGATTAAGTATTAAAACAGATAGCAGAATAAAAAAGTCCTCTAGCTGATACAGCTACTCCTTGTGGGAGAGGGAGTTGTTCAATCTATACCAGGTAAAGAAGATTTTCATCAACGCAGGATGTGTCTTTTCTAAAAAGTCTTGTCAATATGGTTTTAATACTGCAACTAAACTAACAGTAGACAGAGCTCCAGTCCCAGTAGGAGAATTACAAAGAATTTCAGCACATGAACACATTCCTAGAAGATGCTTCTGGTGGTAGGACTGGCTAACTTTAGTTTCCTGGTTCTGGACTATATAAAACAAAGACAGTTTGATGTAGACAAAACAATCATATGGTACCTGAGTCAGTAAGACATCAATTGAAGGCCAACAGCCTTCAACCTAAATGTAGTGACTGTCATGACAAAAATGGACTCTTTTGCCTTCATTCTACACCAGCTTTCTGCACAGTGATTCCCACTCCCAAAGAAGCTTTAAAACTATTTTTTATTTATTTTTGGCATCAGTTTGTGTGTCAAGTATTTCTAAGAGGGAGAGAAGCCACTCCCAGGCAGGGAAGAGATGGGAAAATGTTGAAAAAATCATAGAATCGTTAAGGTTGGAAAAGATCACTATGATCACCCCATCCCACCATAGCCACTGACTCAGTGCCACACTTCACAGTTCTTGAACACCTCCATGAACATCCTACCATCTTCCTGGGCAGCCTGTGCCACTGCATCATCACCCTTCCTGAGAAGAAATTTTCCCCAATATCCAACCTGACAAAGTTACAATGGGATGAGCACCGTGACCACGGTGGGAGTTATTTGTGCATGCATATGTGTAAGGATGTGCACACAGAGGTATGAATTGCTGCCTCCTTCTTCAGTGCTGGCTATCTCAGTGTGTCAGCCAGCCTTGATGCTGCTGTTACATCAGCTGGGTTGGGCTGTGAGCATGTGCTGGCCCTACAAATTGAGCAGTAGAGCAACTCTTTGTCATTACAGTGTAGAAAGGATGAATTTCCTCTGGTTATGTCATATGCTCACGGGGATTTAGTAGAAACAGAGAAATGGAGCTGCTCTATTCTTATTGCTAGTAGGACAGGTGACACAGCCAGTGAAACACTGTCATTTGTCACTAGCTGGCACTGCAGGCGACAGACACAACAGAGGCCAAGAGCTAAATGGTCATGGGAGAGGATCTTGATTTCTGCAAGAGCCCTGCAGCGCTCTTCTTCTTCAAGGCATGGTGGAGAGCAGGAAGCTGCCTCCCTGCACCATGGGTTTGTCCTGGGGGGACAAATCCACACCGTGGGTTGGCAGAGGACCTGGACAGGGAGGGGGGCTGGCAGCTTGTCTGGCAGATCCAGGCAGACAGGGTGCCTGCCTGTAAGGCAGTCCAGCTCCTACCTTTGCCCATTCACCCTCTGGGGAGGCACTTCCTGTTCATATTCTACCTAGCTTTGGCTTTTCCAAGAGCAGCCTCCTGTTATTTTCCCTTTCCTAGACATGAAGCAGTAAAAGGTATAATTTAAGCATTACAGAATTTGGGAAAAAAAAAGAAAAAAGCTCTTTGGTATGACATAAGCACGTTAGTACTTTGAGGAGAGATCAGTCAGTTGTGCTTATATCTGCTCTAATTTCACAGCCTGTCTTGCTTCTATGAAGAATTATTTATTTTTCCTGTGCTTTTAGATTCAGTCTTCAATATGTGTTTCTTCACATCCAACTTTAGGCCTCTGTTTAGCTGTCCCCACCTGAGACATCCAGACCCCCTTTGNAAAAAAAAAAAAAAAAGCTCTTTGGTATGACATAAGCACGTTAGTACTTTGAGGAGAGATCAGTCAGTTGTGCTTATATCTGCTCTAATTTCACAGCCTGTCTTGCTTCTATGAAGAATTATTTATTTTTCCTGTGCTTTTAGATTCAGTCTTCAATATGTGTTTCTTCACATCCAACTTTAGGCCTCTGTTTAGCTGTCCCCACCTGAGACATCCAGACCCCCTTTGCAGTCAAGGGAAAGAGAGTGATTGTGTGTCTGGTTTCACCCATCCTCAAGTACAACCTCAATCAGATCAAATCAGCTCTGTCTTAACAGACTCTGGTTTTACTTTGCTGGCAGCTCGGGATAAATTCAGTTGCCTACATGTTGTCATGTACTGCAAAGTACACAAGTTGACCTCAGGCTTTCTCTACAAATGTATGCTGATCATGTGTCTCACCTGACAGCTTTGTGTCTTGGATACAGTGGGACATTTTGACAGCAATAAACACCCAAGTTTCAGAAGAAAGATTAAACCCTTTGTAGAGCCTAGTGAGTTATTTAGCTAGCTAAACATAGGCATCCAAATACCTTTCAAGTTATCTTTTTACTTTGATTGTATTAATTGTTGTTTTAAAGAGTAGTCAAAGCATTAAGTGCATGATGACATTTGAAAAGCCCTCAGCTATCCTGCCTGGCCGCCAGATTTAAGCCCTGTGTTGTGTCTCACAGAAGATATCTTGGATACCACAGATAGTCACAAATGGTCCCAGACATACATATTTGGGTAACTGAACCAAAGGCAGACAGCTGGATCTGAATGCAATTCATAAAGTTAAGAGAGAAAAATGTCATACTGTTTTCTCTCCTTGAGGTTTTGTGCAGGGGAAGATCACCATGGTGTTAAGTGATGTCACTGTGATGGCAGTGACAATAAATGTAAGACTCAACATTTCAAACAATGATTTTGGATTCTGGATCATCATAACTGGCTTGAGAATTAGAGGATTTTTAAAATGAATCCTGCATTGTGACATCGGGTCAAGTTTTCAAGCTTTTGTCAAAACACAGGAAAGTTAAAAAAATGTTCCCTGAAAGAGAAGTAATTGCTTGATCTTTTCATAAAAGATCCCAAAGTTCATGAGAAAAAAAAAAAACAACAACAAAAATCTGACGTGCTGAGAAAGCCAGTCATGAAAAATGTGTTGCATGTCATCAGGCATTGGTGAACATAAGACGATGACTTCTGGTGCTGCTCATATCTTCCTATCAAATACTGAACCTCAAAGACAACCCTTGACAGATAACAAACTAGAGAGTCTATATTGACAGACCAAAATGATAACCCCCACACAACAAGAAAAATAACCCATGTAAACTCTTGAGTTTTCCCTGATGCTTTAGTACTACATTTTTTTTCCTAACAGCTTTAGAACTTTGAGATTTTACACAAAACTATGTTATCTGATACAATTTGTTTCAAATTTCCATTCAGGTGTTAGTTAGATCTTTCAGTGAATCAGAAATTTTCTGAGGAAGGTTTACATATTGTAGAAATGCAAAAGGTTGGATTTGTCCCTGATCTTTTAGCACTGAACTGTCCTTTACTCAGACAAGCCTTCCAATATTTAAAGGGAGGGAAATAAACTTTTACACGGGTAGACAGTGATAGGACAAGGGGGAATAGTTTTAAAATAGAGAAGAGAACATTTAGACTAGATGTCAGAGGAAAGTTTTTCACTGAGAGTTTGGTGCTGAAACAGTTTACCCAAAGTGGTTGTAGATATCCCATTCCTGGAGGTGTTCCAAGTCCAGATTGAATGGGGCCTTGGGCAATATGATATAATACTTGATCTAGTAACTGTCAACCCTACCTGTGGCAGGGGGTTGGAACTTGATGGTCCTTGGGTTCCAACCCAAGCCATTCTGTGACTGTAGGCATTCAGTAAATCTGATGTGGGAGTATAGCCACTGTAGACTTCTCTAATTGACAGATACAACTAGAAAGGAAGATTCAAAACTGAAATGTAGGAACTCTGAGTCATCAGTGGAAGGACTTCTTTCTCTTCACTTGTTACATCTGTAGTCAAAGAGAACAGCATTTTCATTTTGTCACCTCAGAGTAATCTAACTTAAATCCTTTGGACTTTTTGTATTGGTCTGTCTTGGTAGATTAAGTTGATGTGAGCTTAAAGTTTATATTGTAAATTTCCATATTTGTATTCATAATTTAAAAATCCAGAATAACCAGTGGATAGAAATTGGCATTTCTAGGAAATGGCTTAACTGAATTGATAACCTCACTTGTAGTTGAAACAAATGGCAGATCACAGTTCCTCTAGATGAATGTATTTCAGTTAGGTACTGTAAAAATCTCCCACTGAACTTCAGTGGACCTTCAACTTCTATTTCATTCAGTGGGAATTGGGAGAATCTTTTCTTTGGTTCTTAAAATTTCCCAGCCTGAATTTAGTGTAATTTTTTTCTCTAAAACCTCCTTATTTTGTGCTCAGTGGATTGGAATGCATTCCAAGCTTCTTGGTAGTACCATGACCCCAGTTCAGTGATTCGGATACTGTAGCCAGCAGACTGTTATGATATAAACATGGCAATGATTTTTAGCAATAGAACTGGATGGGAAGAAAGCACATGCTCAAATATATACTTCTACATTTTATAGTGAATAATTTTTACAACAGAGTTTCATGACAGTTAGTGATTACCTGATAATATTTTCAAACGAATTAGTGACATTCACAGTTGAAAAACAAATAGACTATCACACCAGAACAGTGAATATAAGCCTACAAAATTCTCCTTAAAAACAAATAGATTTATAAGACAGTATGACACTAGCTCTCTGCTGCATCAATATTCTTCAGTATCTCCCAACACAATTGCCAAACAAGATATGCATCTATATAACTGGAGAAAGGTAGTCATGGTAAATTACAGAATAAAGCTTTTCATTACATCTAAACCTTTTAAGAAAATTGTGTCCCAGACAAGTGTCAGTGCCAAAAATCCTAGGCTAATGGCTATAAGAATTCCCCTTATGGGCGATCTAGAAATGGTAACCTTAGAAAGGCTGAGGGGTGCTCTATGTCCTCATGAAATCTTTCAATTACTTCTTCATCATAAGGTAAGAGAAGGTGGGAAATTAGGCAGTGGAAGGAGATGGAAAGGTTGCAAGGATTTTCCATATTTCAAAACTGCATTGTTTTCTTTCAAAAAAAATTATTTTCTCATGCCATTTCTACCCATCGGTAGTCATCGCCTCAGTCTGCTTATCTTTCTGTATGGCTCTCCCTTGTCCAGTTTTCAGCTGACACTCAAAGTTGTTTCATCAGAGGACAACTCAGTCAGTACAACTCAGGGGAGTTCTCTCTCCTTTTTCCTTATCCCACCTTTCCCTCATCTGAATTTCAGGTTGATTTGCTCTATTTTAATACTTTTTTTTTTTTTCATGTTGATGGTTTTAATTTGCTAACACAGTTCCAAAATGCAGGAGGATACTGGCAAAACATGACTGGAATTCTCTTGGAGGAGATCCAACTCACCATGGTTAGTCTGAGTCCTGAGGAATCATCTCAAATGACCATTGGCAACTTCTACCTGTTGACACTAGAAAAAGATATTAGAATCTGTTGATTTGAAATAAAATGGAATGATATCTTCTCCTGGAAATTAAGCCACCGTTCATTTTTCTAAAATCAAGAAAAAGGGAGATTTCTGGTTCCAAGCAATGCAAAAAACAGCTGGCTTGGCATTGCTTCTGTAGTACTGGCAAGCCTGTTCTACGAGTTGTTTGCAACTACCATCAATAAAAGACTAAGTGAAACTGCAAGCCATCTGTCTCCTGTGTGACTCTGAACCCCACAGAACATCTCCTCAGTGATGGTAACCATCAGTTGTCTCCCAAGTCTTCAGGGAGGTGATCCATCTGGGTGCAAGGTGTGGGTTTTCTCTACTCATCTTGGTAGATTGCATAGAACAGAAGTTGTTAATGGAAATACTTTATTGCTACACATATTTTAAAACCTTAGAAGGAGGGAATCATCTTGAAAATTCCTCTTTAATCAGCTTCCTTGAGTGCTGAAGCATGTGCCAGTGTGTCTTCTCTTCCCAATGACACCTGCTTTCAATAAATAAGGAAATTCTCAATATAAATTTGCACATTGTTTTCTGTCTTCTGGGAAACCACTGGCCCTACAGCAATTGTTTGGGTTTCTGCATTAGAATCATGAGGAGAAACAACCTATGCAGCAGTGGGTTTCTGTGTTCATTTAGACAAGTTCCAGTTACCTTTAAGGAGCAAAAAATCTGCAAAACAAAAACTAAAAAACTGTCCTATGTGGGCTCTCACATTTTAACAGCAGTGCATTTTCCTGGATTTTTCTGAGCTGTCAATATTCTCGTATTTGCATACAGAGATGCCATGATAAGAAAATGACTTCAGAGTAGCCAGGACACTAACATGTTTTTGAATGGCTATGGAAAGGATGGCACCAGACCGTGGAGTAGTTACTGCTCCTGAATTTGTTGTTGTTGTTGCTTTTCCTTCTTTTTATTTTCACATTTTACCTTTTTTAATGAGAGGTATGCAATCATGTCAACATTTCCTACACACCGAACATCTGAGATATTTCTTCTTTGAAGATCTGGCACCAGTTGGTGGTAGAAACTTGAATCTTTTCCCCTGCTCTGTGCCACAGACTGCAGATGCCAGGTCTGGCATTTGCATCCATGACAAGTAGGCTGCCTTGCCAGCTTGTTTCACTGAAATTGGCTCCTGCTGAGAGGATCTGCTCACAAACTTGTTATGCTGGCACCTGACCATTTTCGGGTACTATCTTTAACAGGGCACATCTGTTGTAGGCACACACACTCTTTAGCTGGCTAGAAGCACCACGTGACAGACTGTCCTATTTTATGGAATTTATCCAGCCTTGACACACTCTTGGGTACACAGCTCAGCAATTCTACAGTCTTGGTTACACTTGACAACCCAGGCTGACATTAGCAATCTTGTCTCACTTCCCCCCCTTTCACGAGGAGTAATCACAGTTGCCTTCCTCATCCGTATGGCTAAAACACAAGGCTTAGTCATATGGTTGTCGAGTTTGAGACATATTGGGTCTGTTTGACAACTCCTTTTTTCAAGGCTCTCTAAATAGCGCAGAAAATTCCACTGCAATTAATTTTGAAAATGTTAAGTGTTTATTAACTGTGAAAGCTCTGAAAGGGAGGCAAAAATAAATGGTTGTTAAGATACCCTTTATTAAACTCTGTAATTTGTTTCTTCGAAAATGCTAAGAAGATCAATGGATGAAGAAAAAGCCTGTGAGAGCCTTCATCCTTGTATCTGATTTCTTTTATGGGAGTTTGGGAGCTAGAACCAGGAATATTCATTATTCTTTGGCAAAGTACTACTGATGTTAAACAATGTTGCTTCAGCAAGAATCAGAGCATTCAGCTCTAGAGAAAAGAAGTAAGATGCTAATTTATTTCATTTACGTGAGGGCAAGAGAGAAACTGAGGAAGTCTGAGTCCACCAGAACCAAAACAGTGCTGCAGAAGCTACTGATATGAGACAGAAGACCAGTCAGGCAGCTAATTAAACCATTGCCAACGTCTATGCTTCTTAATTTGCTTTAAAGATATTTGAAATTGCATGAAGTTGTTTTAGAAAAGTGGGGCATTGAAGGCAATGCAATACCTTTCCTATATATATGAATACGAAGTCAGATATGTGTTTATACACATACACATGCCAGTATCTGTGCCTACACTTCCTTTGCTGTACAACTATATATTTGTATGTTGGGTCACATATTCTTATAGATTTAAATATGGTGTGTTTAGATGGTAATAGAATAAGATAACCCAAAAAGCTGTATCAATGATCATGTACATATCATCATTCCTTTGGACCCTGCCCTATAAGCCTGTACTCTTCTCTGCCTCCATGGATTTATTCTAGCTCTCCAAATCTTTGTACAACTTCTTACTATTTGCTACTAATTAAAGAAAAGGAAAATAAACATGTAAAAATTTCTTCTTCCTTGTGAATGCAAATTTTTTCTTTAATGCAAGCCTCTGGAAAGCAAAATTGACTTCAGAAACACTCCTAAACCTGCCAAAATCTTTACAATTAAATATCTTTCAGCCCTGTAAGGCAAGAAAAATAATACTCCTCTATTTTTTCCCCAAAAGTTTTTATTTTATTTTATTTTATTTTATATTATTTTATTTTATTTTATTTTATTTTATTTTATTTTATTTATTTTATTATTTTTTTTGCACTAGTCTCTAGCCCAGGAAGAATTCAGTACGTATGAAAGATAAAATCTGGACTATTTTTATATTAAAAAAACATCTTTGTCCATATGTGAGAATTCAGTTTTACTTCTTCAGTTCTGCGAATAAAAGTAGCCATGATCTATGTGTTCTCAGAGCAGGCATTACAGAAAGGAGACTTGATTACATAAATGGAAAAAAAAATATTTTTTTGAATCTACATTGCTCCTTACTTTTCTATAAAGTATCCAAGTGCCATATTCCTAGTACCTAGTTATTAGGTGAAAGGGGAAGGAAAGTGAAGCACTGCAGGAGTTTTCCTAAGAAACATGGGTTGGAATATCCATCCCTGGAAGGTTTTGAGAACAGTAAGTCAGCAGCTGCCAGAAGAGCTCACATATGGTTGATCTTGCTGTGATTAAAGGTTAAAGAAGAGAACCTCATGCAGACCAATTGAGCTTCACCTCCTCAGTTTCTATGCAGGTAAGATGGTGATGGAGATCTAGAGGTTGTGATCAAATTCCTCTGCAGTGTCTTCCTCTATCAGGGTTTTGTCAAAGATAATCTGAAAAAAAAACCTTAAGGAATAACATTATGGTGATACATTCTCACTTTTTGAAGATTAGACTACATAATCTTTGAGATCTTTTCCAATATTAATGCTTCTTGGATCCTATGATTTCTCATATATTACAAAAATCTATGGGTAGTGTTTGCTTTCTCCATGTCTTAGCAAACTGTGTGTCTTATTTATACTTATTTTCTTGTCTTAAAAGAAAATTAGATCAGAACAGACAAATACTCTGAAATTATTATCCAGGTTAAGTGATATAAATGTATGGAAATCAAACTGAAATTAGAAATAAACAGACTTAATGTGGTGAACCCTGAAGTGACTTCTTACTTTGCAAGATGCACTGAAAAAAATGCATTGAAATTGCCTCCTAGAAAGCATGTGTATAGGTACAGACACGTAAGTGTTTGCATGTATGCCTTACGTGTCTGAATATACACATGCATGTAGTACCATAACATCGATCAACATTTTGGCATAGCTTACTGCTGTGATGTTGGTTATTTCTCTTTGAAGACTGGAATTCGGAGGTAAATATTTTTCAAATGATTTTCAGAATAATTTCTTATTTCTTTCTCCTTTTTCTCCATTACCTTGTGAAATTTTTGTTCACTTTCAGCCAAAATTGAAAGAGGTCTGGAGGTCTAAAAGATATGAAACTCCTAGTGGGACTAATCACTCCAAGGCCATAAAATATTTCACCTGAGCTGAGAAGCTACTAGATGCCACCAAAACCCCTGGTTTTACCCTGCTTCAGACTCACTGCTGGTTCTTCCTAAAGCATCACATGGAACCATCATCAGGAGGAACCTCAGGAGTCACATAGTCCATTCGTGTGCCCTCCCTTCACAGCTGTCTGGATTCCATTATTACATGGTGTTTCTTGGCAGTTTCCCTGTCCTCATAGTAGCAAAAAAGAAGAAAGCATTCTTAGACAGGTTACCTTATGGGCAAATATGAGCTATGTAAACAGGGATCATTTCTCAAATATAAAATAAAGGTCAAGGAACCCACTCCATATTTCTAAGAACCTTCACGATGTAAACATTTACTGCTAATATTTTACCTAGTGAATCTTTTACCCTTGTATTTCATTTATTTGTGGATTTATTTTTTCCACAAGACACACAATACCTTAGCAGTAAAATAGAAGATAGTCTGGCACATGAAATCAGACTCGGCATGTTTTTGTGGGAAAGGGAAGTGTCAACACTGTTTCATTCAGACAAAGTGGAGGCTAGAATCAGAAGTAGTTGCTGGACCCTGCTACACATGAGCTTCCCCTATGCTGTTGTCCTTATTATTTTCTTGCTGTAGTTTGGGTTAACAGGGCTGCATTCATCCCATCCAACTTTATATATAGTTATGTGAAGCATCTATGATGGTGTAGGATCCTTCTGTAGTCAGTACAGTGGAGGAGACACCACAGAATGACCTATCTTGGCTGATTCTCCTGAAATACTTCTTTCTTTCTTCATTCACTTGATAGTCTTACAGCACTTCACACACCTTATGTCACACAGGATAAATCAAAACGTGGACTGATAGGAAAAATGAGAATCAGATCAGATCAGTCAGGGTGACACTGTGAAAAGTGATTCCAACTCTATGTCCATATAAACTTTATGTAGGAAAGATCTTGCAAGATAGATCTTGCAATAAAGACTCCCAAAAATGGTGAGATTGTCTAGTTGTGGCTCATATAAAAGTAAAATGTTTTTGTCAGTCCTGTGTGATGAAACAAGGCCTCAGAATGTGTCTTTCCTTAATGCCCTTTATCATGGCACTCTTCAACTTTCATACTCAGATGGCTGACTCTCCCAAACTTCACACGAAATACTTTCCTGCACAAGCTGTGACACAGCATGGAAAGATCAAAGGCTGCTGTCTGACTGTTCATTTCTGCTAATACTGAAAAAAGTAATCCAGGTGCAGAAAGGACCTTTAACCCTTTCTTCAGACTGTTTGTTAAAAAAGAAAAACCTTTCTTGTTCTTAGGTTGTTCTAATCCCTAGATTCAGTAGGTTATATGTGGGGAAAGGTTCAGGGAAAAGGGATTGCTAATTCTGTAATTCTGATATTTGTTTTGCTTATGAAGATTCTGGGAGAAGCAGTAAGAAACAAAGTAAATAATGAAGATGAGGCTTACCAATGTCAATCCTGTCAAATTCAAAAAAGATCATGAAATCTGTTTGTATACCATATCCATCTCAGTGCCCCTGTCTTCTGATCTCTTTATTATCCATGCATTCATGTAGCTTTTGTGCTCTGCAGCATCACTACTCCACTTGGAGGAGAAACACAGTAAACCATCAGTCCTGGAAAGCATAGAAAGTTATGCTTTGAAAGACTTTGAAAGATTCTCTGTTACTCTACCTGATCCGAGACAAGATCAATTGCACCTAAATAATTTGTTACAAATGTCCGAGCCATCTTACAGAATTGTGGTGAACATAATTCCACAGTTTTCCTTCTGAGAGTGCTGGATGTGGTGGCTCCTGTTAACATCTGTGCCAAGAATCTCAAAGGATCCAGCAGCCTGAAGTTCTCCTTTAGGATGTCACATAAGCTACTTATTTTGCCATGAATAGGATATCTTAACAGTAAAGGCTTTGTTTTGCAAAATTTGGAACCAGTTTATCCCTGAGTCAAATTAGAACCAGAGAGCTATCACTTTGCAATGCAGAAGCATCTTGTTTTGATATTTTAGTCACCATGATAGCTTATTCCAAAATGATCCAATTAAATAATCCAATCCAAGTAATTTGTAACACTAGAGTAGCATAATCTACCCCAAATAGACTGTAGCACTAGTATTACATCGTGAGCAGCAAAAAATCTTGCAGAACTTAAAAAGGAAGAGCAGCAGGAATTTTTTAGTTTGTCAAGTAGGATTTCAAAAAAAGGAAGACTTAAACTATCTTGGAGATCACATGCTTTAGTAATCACGAGTCTGTGAGGTTCTGGACACAAAAAACCTGAAGTTCCTTTCCAGCTTCGAAGCTCTCTGCCTGTATAACACCATGACAGTTTGCTCAGGAACATGATTTAGCTGTGGATTGTTAGAGTTAGGGTAGTATGGTTAGGTTGAGTTTGGACTTGATGTCGTCTTGAAGAGCTTTTCAACCAGAGCAATTCTCTGATTAGATAATTCCATGAATTCATTTTCCCTTTCTACCTGCATTTCTTCTCTGACCATAGGCTTTCTATCTCTATACATGTGTACCATTTCTGGCAGGACTGTGCCTCTTCAAATTTGCCTTGTACCTTAAGCAAATTCGACTCTCATCTCAGGTGTACAGATATTGATATCCAAAGGTGGATTTATTAGAAGGAATGAAGAGGGTTTTTAACAGCCTTGTCTTGATATCTTTTCTGCGTGCTGGATTCCTGTCCTACATGTCCATCAAGCACATAGTGAGAGGAATGAGGTGGAACTGGAGAGAAGTAGTTGTCTTGCAACTGTTGGCCAATTTCAGCCAAAATTTTACAGACTGCTAGGATGTTACCACTTTTGGGTTTCATGAAAGTAAGTGCATAGGTAGAAGTCTTAGCACTAGTGCCTCCTGCCTAGAGGAGTCTCAGCAGGCTCAGTTACTGAGGTGAAGAGATAATCCATAGAAGAAAGGGAATCTCTGAATGATGTGGTGCAGACATTCACAAGCTTGAATCAGAGCTTGCTCCTTATTGGACACGCGGGGATCCAGTTAGAAGCACAAAACCATTACTTACCTGGTTGCATTTTTCTAATTACATACATATAAATGATTGTGTTGTGTTTTTCTCTGTACTTCCTTGATTTGCCTTATGTCTTCACTTCCTGGGCATTTCAGTTGAATTATTATATGTTTTTGTCTTAATGAAGTAATTGGACCAAAGAGTTAACAGTTGAAACAGACCAAAAAACCAAATACTTTTAATATAAAATTGTAAGAATAGAATGGGTAAATAATGGGAAAAAAAAAAAGTTGAAATGATTCACCCAGTGTCACACAGGAAATCAGTAGCAAAGTTCAGTAAAAGCAGACATTTTTGAACTCAAAACCAAGGTAAGGTAGGTGAAATCATCACTTATTAAAAATATTAGAATAGTAGAAAGCAATTACACTGGATAATAGGTCAGCTTTTGAATTTGGGGAACATAAATATTTCCAAACTACGAAAAGAAATGACAAAATCAACTCCAAAATGAAAACAGATCTTGAGTTAGTATCTTGAAACAGAAACCTGGTAATCTTGAATTCTTGAGCCCTCCCAATTTAACTGCAGTGTGTCTGCATTTAGAGGACAATAGGGCTCTCTCTGCTATTTAAAAATAAAAGGTTCTTCATCCTGTATTTATGGATCTGGTTCTGCATTCACAAAAGAGTGCATGAGCCAACTGGTGGGAATTTTCCATTTGTGCTAAAACAGCAGTTTTCTTTCTCTTTAACACTAATAGCTCAGGCCCTGTGTCTCTCAATTCATAACCCAAAGGTATGGAAGCCCTACTTGCATTATGCTTTGTCAGCTGTGTCAGAAAAAAACTGATTCAAAGCTCCATTTTTCCTCTCTTTGCATGTTTTCAGTAATGTCTGGATAAGAACTATCTAGAGATACCCTCCTATATTTAAATTTTTACTTCTCAAGAAAACATGCGCTCCTTAAACTGCAGATATGTTCAAGAAAAAAATAAAATAAAAGGGACAGAGAAAAACAGCCCTTCAGGCCTTCTCTTTTTCACAAATGATTGTGATAAAGAAGAGGAAATGCTGAAGCTCTCAGTTCACAGCCTTCTGTAAGATTGTAATTTGGGAAAGCCACTACCTTCTTACAAAAAGAGGTCATTGCTCCACCCCCCACACCTGCAAGAGGGCAGAAAAGAGATTAAGAGGAAGGCTGTCAAGATGAAGGGGCAGTACTAGCAACTGGTTTTGATGTCCAGAGCTTCTTCACCCTGTCCTGTTCTCCATGTTCTCACTGAGCAGAGGACTTTTTATTCAAAGTATCTAACACTGAAAAATATTATAGAGGACCATACTTTGGAAACGAGATGTAAGTATTGAGATGAATTTTATTTGTTTCAGTTTATGGTTTACTACTAAAAGTGGAAGGAGAAATTCTCTCTTATCTCATGTAACAGCAGTGATGTATTTGTCCAATAGGCTTTCTGTTCCCAGATGTAGTATTCATACATCCTGATGGAGATACAGTTAGAAATGGGATTCTGGGTGAGGATATTCTCTGGTTAAGTTCTTGGAATCCTCCAATTAACCCTATTAAAACAACAACAAACAAATAAAGGAGCAATTTCTACTTGCTGTTTGCAGAGAAGAATAGTTCCCATCAGCCTCATCATCTCCCATTCCAAGTACCCCAAATTGCATCAAGGCCACATGAAGCACTCCTTCCTTTTCACGACCTTACCTTCCCTAGGGCAAAAATCACAGTGATTGACTATTTCATAATAATATCAGAGAGAAAAAAAAATCAACGTAATTTAATGAAATATATTTTAGCATCTGGAAGCAACACGAAGGAGGCTCTATCAGGTATGTTGCTTGCTGTTTGGCTGGTTGTAAGAGGTGCTGATTGTTGGTAGCTATAATTTGAAAGCTATCGTAGAGGCAAAGTCAGTGCTGACTGTTGCTGAGCCAATAGGGAGTATCTGTGACTCATGGTGAGAACAGAAGAGTACAGGGAATGGATGTGGAGAATTTCCTGAGAAAAGAGAACAGTGCTATTAGAATAACCTATTAATATCTGACTGTTAAACATAACTGCACCATCACTGAAATTTTCCTAATTACCTTGGTCAAGACTTTCACAGTCTTTAATAGTCTCAATGTATGACAAGAGACATGCTTCCACTGATCTAAGGACATGAAAATGTTGCCTTGCCCCAGAATTTTCTTCTATGTCTATGTTCAAAGATCTTGAACTAGAGCAGCTGGTAGCCTAAATATTTCTGTTTTCTTACTGAGATAGTTAATACTATAAGGAACACTTACCATGAACAGAAATCTTTTGTGCATTTCACTGACATTTACTAAGATTAACCCCACCTATCCCTTGCCCCTGAAGTCAGTATATGACATGGACTGAAAATATATAATAATTATGGAGTCTTTGATTTGACACTTTTGAGGAAAAAAATATAAATAAAAATAGTTTCTCTTACTACCATAGGTGCCTTTGAAACATAAATTAGAATTTCTTGTCCTAATTTGCCGTTGACAAGTCTTAGAGGCAGAGTTAAGACAAAATTCTTGAGCCAGCAAACTTGCTTCTACAAGTACAAAGGAATTTAAAGAGTGGCCTGAGGAAGAAATGGATGTAGCTGTCAGTCACATGAAAGAATTTAGAAACAGAATGCAATGCTTTGTCAAATGGTGGGATTCAAATGTAATGGCATGTCGTTGACCCTGGTGCTCAGCAACACATATTTCAAATCCCTGAAGATTAATAGGGAAGATGCTTACAGCTCTCACAACAGCTGCTAGAAAGTGTTCCTATCTCAGGTTTTAATTACACGTATTTATACAGTAAAAAATTCCTAAATGCAGTATAGCCTGTAGTGTGCAACAATTTTGAACATTTATGAGATTCAGGCAATTAAGAGTCTAAACTTTCAAATGTTTCCAGATGGCACACTGATTAACAATTGTGCGAATTTAATATTTGTTTAAATGCACTACTCTGTGAAATGCTTCTTAATAGTAGATGAGCGTGTTGGAATGAATCTAGGTGCAACTTTTCTTCAAGCACAACTTGCCTCCTTGCCTGAAGAAGTGGAAATCTTGTTAGCTGATTATATAAACCAAAAGCAGCAGCAGAGCAGTGGTAAGAGATGAAAAAGACAAAATAGAAGCAGAGCTATTTTTTCATTAATGAATGTTTCTTCTTTCTCTTTAGACACAGGTCCCATGGTATTCATGCAAGCCACTTACAACATCAGTGTCCCTGTTCTTGTAAGTGAACCTACTCGTAAGGACATTTCCTTGGGGCTAATGGCTTTATGAATGTTGACATCTGTTGCACACAGTAAATTGAAGGTGAAGATGTACGGTCTATATATATTTTTTAAACAGCATAAAACATTTAGTGCATTCAGTGGGGTTAAAGGACATCCCTAGAATAATGTGTCCTCAGCTTATCTGGATATTTCCAAGTTTTCATTGTGTATATATGTACCATATGTTTTACTTCAAACTTTAAACTACGCAATCTCCCACCTTCTACTAAAATGCTTAGTTTTGCTCATGAAGTTTATTATAACAGAAAGAAACCTATTGATGATGATGTCAGTCACTAGCTATACATGGAGGGTTTTCAGAGATTTGTGTTGAAATTCACAATCTGATTAGTTCATATGTTTAGAATGCATTACTAGAGTTTGAAAGAATAGGAAGGGCCTGGAGATTAAATATCATAAGTCCTGTAAATCCTCTGTTCTCAAAAATAAAACTGCCAAAATCTGCCACCTAACTATAATCTTCAAAAAAACTGGCTACTGCCACATGATTGATCTTGTGCAATGCTTGCAATGTGTGCAAGTCACAGAAAAGGAGGTTAATCTCATCTGCCATAGAAAGTCTGAAGGGTAATATTTGAGATGACTTGGTGACATAGTAACTTCGTCTGATGGTGAGTGGAGAAAAATATATACCTTTGAAGCCATACTCTTTTCTTCTAGACTCGAAGAGGAGGTGAACTACTCTCTGAAAACTCTTCTTGCTCCCCATGGTCCATGAAGAGAGTCCAGAATGATTAGCTTTATTGAATCTTATCTACCTCTTAGAGAACTAAATTAAGTGAGGTAAATCTCAATAGTAACAGAGAATTCATTTTGGATCTCAAAATATATACAATAAATTTCAAAACTAATGGGTGTGTGCGCACGTGTGACTGCAGAGATTAGAAAAAAACAATAGAAACAGTGACATTTTTGGCAACAGTGATCCATGCTTGACTTTCACCTTTAACAAAGCTATTTCATTGTAGGTTCTTTCTGAGACACAATTTTAAACCATTAGTTATCCCTTTTCCTTTTCTTTTCTTTTCCTTTTTTCCCCTTGGGTTACATAAGCAGGTCACTAAGCTGGAAGCATTTAAGTTGGAGCAGCTTTTCAAACTCTTCATAATCTCCTGGTTTTCAGATTAAGCAAAGGGAAGTTATTCAACCACAAACCTGTAAGGAATTTAGAATGAAACCTTGAAAATTAAAATAGCAAACTGAAATTGTGTGAATTGATTTTAGTAGAACCAGAAGAAACAATAGAATCCTACCCGTAGGCACTGATTCCTGAACATCTGTAAGGGAAATGCATGAAGTAAATTATGTGGTGTGTTGGGTATGACTTTATGGACTGTGTTTCTAGCTTGGAAGCAAGAATGGATAATCTCATCATTTGCTTCCACATGGGAACCAAATGCACAAAAGGAAAATGTACAAGGAGCAGCAAAAAGAGTATAAAATATGAATGTTTTCTAAAAGAAGAAAGAATATTGTTTAATTTAGCAATGGGTTAATGGACTAGGTTGGACATGGGAACAACTCTGTGTTCTAGAACCCAGAGCTTGGACGCTACTTTTTCTTGCAAGTTTCTTGACATCTTACCACTTAGCTGATATGCTTTTGTTTTTTTCAGCTCTGCCTAGTTGGACTGCAGCTGATGGAGACAAGCAATTCTCTTTCTATTTCTTTGACCTCAGTCCTGTATATGGCTTTAACTAACAAAAATGTCTAACACATCTATGATGGCATTTGGTAGTCTCTGCTGTCAAAACTGAACTCTTAGTGACCAATTTAGTTTCTCCTTTAATGAGATACTGAGATTGTGTTGTGAAAATTTGTATGCCAACTCTACTTTTCGTTGAATTGCTGTATTATGGTAATATTATATGATGAATTTTACCTGTTCTGTTATTTTACAAAATTTTGTACCAGCTTTCCCCATTTATTTCTATTCCTTTTCAGTTTCAGGGAATACTGATTTAATTCCCCTCTTTGTTGTGACAGAAATGTTTTTGTTTTTTTTTTCAGCAGCAGTCAAGATTTTAATGTCAGTGTTAACTGTTCCAGACTAGTTACAGAAGGAGAGAGATGAGGATGAGGAAGGTGCCTCACCCTCAGAGGCATACGAAGCTGTCCTGAGTTACCTGACAAAGGAAAGACTCTCCCTATTGCAGCCTCTTAATTAAATGTCACAATGTATGAAGTTTAGTGAAAACTCCTTTATTTTTTAAGAAGTAATTTTGAGGATAGTACTATATATATATATATGTATTTTAAAGCATAACAATTATACTTATTCCTAAATAGCTTGACAGTATAGCTAATGTGAGGAAAAAAATTACATAAAGTTATTTCAAAGAAATAAAAAAACACTTTTTCAGTGTAGCAAGGTAATTAGCATAGGTTTTCCGACCTGAATTCTAACAAATTCATTCCTATTTTTCCTTAGATTTTTATCGCCACTCACTTTTCCAGATACTGCATGTGATATATTAGTCTATTTGGATTTGATAGGCAATAAAAACAGACCAGTCAGTCTGTTAGTTCTATAACCTCTTGCAGTTAAGAAATAATATAAATAGCATAAAGACAGAGGGAGAAATCAACGTGTCAATTATTTATATAGAATAAAATTCTACCTAGTAAAATGAAATTGCTTATTTCCTAAAGGGCAGAGATGAACTTTTTTGGCTGTTTATGCAGAAATGTTATAAATATTTAAATGTAAATAATAAAATCTTTACATGCATAAATAAACATGAGATTGATATTACACACACCACAGCATCAAAAAATGGCAACTGCTGCTTCTTCAGTAAAATGAATATTTCCTGTGACTGAACTGAGAATAATCTGAAAGCTAATAAGATACCTCACATGTGTACGTCCCTATTGCTCAGTGCTTTTAAACAAAATTCCTGTTTTCTGAAAAAAAAAACAAAACCCTGAAGACTTTTCTGGAAGAGATCATAGAATGGTTTGGGTTGGAAGTGACTTTTATGATCACCTATTTCTAACTCACTGCTCTAGGCAGAGACACCTCCCACTAAGCCAGGTTGCTCACAGCCCCATCCAGCCTGGTCTTGAGTACTTCCAGGGAGTGGATATCCAAAACCTTGCTGGGCAACCTGTTCCAGGGTCTCACCACCCTCTCAGTAAAGAATTTCTTCCTAATATCCAGTCTAAATCTACTCTCCTCCAGTTCACATCTATTTCCCCCCATTTGGTTGTTATGTGCCCTCATAAATAGTCCCTCCCCAGCTTTCCTACAGCCACTTTTCAGATACTGGAAGATTGTTTGTGATGGGAGGTGTTTAGGATGAGACTTAACAGATTCTGGTGTCTCTAAATGCAGGATAGTAGGCTCAGCATGGGGGCAGCTGAGTGAATTTTAAGAGCTAGTAACACGAAGTTGTCTATTACTTTGTCCAGTACCAAGGTCTGCATGACTTTAAGAATGAAGCAGTTGGCTGGGCTGCAGATTTGGTCAGTAGTATTAGAAGTGGACCTCGTATGAAAAATAAAATGATGGTTCCCCAGGTTTTCTCTTTGTCCTTAGCACTCAAACTCAGAGAAGCTCCCCTGACCTATATCTCATGTTGTGGCAGACTGGTGCTCGCAGTCCTTATCTATGCCATATTACCAGACTCACCGTTGCCTTCAGCCATCATGAGTCAGTTCTTGGCCACCTGGCTGTATGAGATACACCTCAGCAGAATGAGTCAGGTCCAAGCTCATTACCACTATTTTGCCAGGAGGTTTGTTTTTGAAACTTTGGTTACGTGCATATGAGTACATAAAACAGGTCACAGATCAGTCAGAGGTCAGTCTTGCTTGACAGCTAAAGGGAGCAACCTAGCTTGTAGACACATGCCTAAATTCTCATTCCCTACAGACAAGACAGCAGTGTCCAAACTGTCTCTTGGGAGCTGTTCTTAGCACATCAGTACCCTGGGCCACGCAGAGCCATAGTCTAGGAGAGCCAGTGTAAGCCAAAACCACGTAGGAAGCATGTGAGCAATTACGTATTCTGGATAATAGGGGAATGGAGTTTGACAACATGTTCTGGCTTTGATTTGTTTGTTGGTATAAATGTAACCTTTGTTCCCAGTAGAGAGTTATGAGGTCCTGAAGAACTCCATGTTTATGAAAAGACTCTAGAGACAGGCTCTAAGAGTACAGGAAATTCTATGATTAGTCTCTTTTCCCACAGACACATTTATTTAAGTAATTTCCCTTTGCTAACATGAGCTCATTTTGTGGTGTACAACTGTTCTAGGCTCTTAATCCATATCGCCATCTGTATAGTTTTACCAACTGTAAGCATGACTTAAGCAGAATATAAAGTCACTCCAGGAATGTTAAATCAGCAAGTTCAGAATTACCACTTAACATTAAAAATAACAGCAGGAAAATCCATCGAACAACAACAACAACACCAAAAAAAAATAGCTCCCACCAAAATAAAGTCCTTGAAAAGGTCTTGAAATCGCATCTCTGTGTTTGGTGTTATTGGTGTTGTTTTAATAGCAGGCCTAGGTTCAAATGCAAGACCACCTGCCCAAGCAAGAGATGGAAAATGTTCAGGACCGTTGAGCACTGCACGCATTTTCACAGTGGCTCGGCAAAGAGCTATTCAGCACAGGTGTTTAATTACGACACATCAGGGAAGCTCGTGGCATTCCACGCTCCTCAGTCTCACGCTCCCACCTGTGCGGTGGACTTATGTCAGCAAGCAAGGCTGAAAAAGCAGGTACACTGCCGTGCTCACAGCTTCCAAAATACGCTCTGGGGCTTTTCTGACTTGGTGGGAGCAGCCAAACTCATTGCGAAAAAGCCACAGGTTTACGCTGCGTGAGCCCAGTCATAAAGCTAGATTAGGAAATGCTCTGAAGTTATGCTGTTTGGAATTGGAGGGTGGCAGTTTGGATCGTGACGCAGTGTTTGAGGGTTTCTGTCCAGAAGTCTAAGGAATGAAAGAATCGTCTTGAAAAATTCGAGAGAAAGATGTCTGGAAAGTGTCCAGCACAAACATTTTTGCCTTCTGAAAATGCTGAGTTGTTGAGCACAAAATGCGCTATGGAAACATTTCAATTCATCCCAATCTACCCAAACCATACAAGGACAGAATGGAATGTCCTGGTGAACTCAGAATACTCCATTTCAGACTTTTTTTTTTTTAATGTGAGATGCTGTGTTTCTATTTGATGAAAGCTTACAATTAAATAAAACTTTATTCTGTGTTTAACTATAGTCCTTCAGAGTTACTAAAACAAAAGATTGAGTAACCTGGGTCTGTCTGTTGAGCCTGGGGGAAAGGATCTGATCAATGTTTATGAAAGGGAGGTGGGAGGCAAATGGATAAGGCCAGGCTCTTCTCAGTACTGCATAATGATAGGACAAGGACCATAGGAAATCTTGAACAGCGGAAATCCCGTACTGACATGCAGAATTACTTTTTGATAAGGGTGATGGGGCACTGGCACAGGCAACCCAGAANCTGACCTATATCTCATGTTGTGGCAGACTGGTGCTCGCAGTCCTTATCTATGCCATATTACCAGACTCACCGTTGCCTTCAGCCATCATGAGTCAGTTCTTGGCCACCTGGCTGTATGAGATACACCTCAGCAGAATGAGTCAGGTCCAAGCTCATTATCACTATTTTGCCAGGAGGTTTGTTTTTGAAACTTTGGTTACGTGCATATGAGTACATAAAACAGGTCACAGATCAGTCAGAGGTCAGTCTTGCTTGACAGCTAAAGGGAGCAACCTAGCTTGTAGACACATGCCTAAATTCTCATTCCCTACAGACAAGACAGCAGTGTCCAAACTGTCTCTTGGGAGCTGTTCTTAGCACATCAGTACCCTGGGCCACGCAGAGCCATAGTCTAGGAGAGCCAGTGTAAGCCAAAACCACGTAGGAAGCATGTGAGCAATTACGTATTCTGGATAATAGGGGAATGGAGTTTGACAACATGTTCTGGCTTTGATTTGTTTGTTGGTATAAATGTAACCTTTGTTCCCAGTAGAGAGTTATGAGGTCCTGAAGAACTCCATGTTTATGAAAAGACTCTAGAGACAGGCTCTAAGAGTACAGGAAATTCTATGATTAGTCTCTTTTCCCACAGACACATTTATTTAAGTAATTTCCCTTTGCTAACATGAGCTCATTTTGTGGTGTACAACTGTTCTAGGCTCTTAATCCATATCGCCATCTGTATAGTTTTACCAACTGTAAGCATGACTTAAGCAGAATATAAAGTCACTCCAGGAATGTTAAATCAGCAAGTTCAGAATTACCACTTAACATTAAAAATAACAGCAGGAAAATCCATCGAACAACAACAACAACACCAAAAAAAAATAGCTCCCACCAAAATAAAGTCCTTGAAAAAGTCTTGAAATCGCATCTCTGTGTTTGGTGTTATTGGTGTTGTTTTAATAGCAGGCCTAGGTTCAAATGCAAGACCACCTGCCCAAGCAAGAGATGGAAAATGTTCAGGACCGTTGAGCACTGCACGCATTTTCACAGTGGCTCGGCAAAGAGCTATTCAGCACAGGTGTTTAATTACGACACATCAGGGAAGCTCGTGGCATTCCACGCTCCTCAGTCTCACGCTCCCACCTGTGCGGTGGACTTATGTCAGCAAGCAAGGCTGAAAAAGCAGGTACACTGCCGTGCTCACAGCTTCCAAAATACGCTCTGGGGCTTTTCTGACTTGGTGGGAGCAGCCAAACTCATTGCGAAAAAGCCACAGGTTTACGCTGCGTGAGCCCAGTCATAAAGCTAGATTAGGAAATGCTCTGAAGTTATGCTGTTTGGAATTGGAGGGTGGCAGTTTGGATCGTGACGCAGTGTTTGAGGGTTTCTGTCCAGAAGTCTAAGGAATGAAAGAATCGTCTTGAAAAATTCGAGAGAAAGATGTCTGGAAAGTGTCCAGCACAAACATTTTTGCCTTCTGAAAATGCTGAGTTGTTGAGCACAAAATGCGCTATGGAAACATTTCAATTCATCCCAATCTACCCAAACCATACAAGGACAGAATGGAATGTCCTGGTGAACTCAGAATACTCCATTTCAGACTTTTTTTTTTTTAATGTGAGATGCTGTGTTTCTATTTGATGAAAGCTTACAATTAAATAAAACTTTATTCTGTGTTTAACTATAGTCCTTCAGAGTTACTAAAACAAAAGATTGAGTAACCTGGGTCTGTCTGTTGAGCCTGGGGGAAAGGATCTGATCAATGTTTATGAAAGGGAGGTGGGAGGCAAATGGATAAGGCCAGGCTCTTCTCAGTACTGCATAATGATAGGACAAGGACCATAGGAAATCTTGAACAGCAGAAATCCCGTACTGACATGCAGAATTACTTTTTGATAAGGGTGATGGGGCACTGGCACAGGCAACCCAGAAAGGCTGAGCAGTCTCCTTCTATGGAGATATTCCAGACACATCTGTCTGCCTACTTGTTCAACCTACTGTAGGGAACTGTGTTAGCAGAGAGGTTGGACTCCATGACCTACTGAGGTCCCTCCCAACCCCTGGGATTCTGTGTTTCTGTGATTCTGTGAAAACTGTTTCTCTATATGTATCCACCTTACTTCCATAGCCTTATTCTGAAGGACTTTTTTAAAGTTGTTCCCTATGGTTCCATTTTGTTTGTTTCTTTCTTGCTGTTCACATTCAAATGAACTTTACAATTATTTTTACTTTCCCAGGTCTGACTAACCATTTGAAAGGATGCAAGATTTCTCCTAGCAGGACAAACAAGTGTTTTACCAGATATGTTATTGTAGCATAGGTGCCTGGCTATGTGGAGTCTCTAATTTCAGTTTTAAAATAGAAACTGCTATCTTAAGTCATATACAGAAAGTAGATATTCACACTGGATTGATTCCAAGGTTCCTGACATAGTTACAAACATTGTAGTCATAGCATAGAAACTACTGGGCTGGTTCCTCCAACAGAAATAAATACTAATAGAAAAAAAGGAATAGATAAGTCTACATTTGAAGGGCACATAGACAAGTGCAGTATCAGCCTATACCGATAAACAACTCTTGAGTTTTGATTCTTGGAGTGGAGTTTATATAGTCTAATTCACAAATATTAGGAAGATGAGTTTAAATCAGTGATCTGGGCTAGCTGGACAAGTAACTGAGAAGTATGGCATTTTTAGAAGGTGATTCACATTTACTAGGTGCTGATTGGAATGAGATGAATATACTATGAATGGACTTTGTTAGTCTATGTATTAGGTGGGTGGCCAAAGTTGTGTTAGGTTAATCCCAGTGATGTCTTTGGGATGGTTTCATCTCACTTAGGTTTGAATGCTTAAAAATACTGACAATGCAAACATTCATATCCGAGTTAGAAACTTGGCTTTGGCTTTTAGTGAGTAGAAATGAATAGGCAGTTTCAAGGTGTAGATAACTTGGCTGAGATTAATACATTTTCAATTTTTTATCTTGAAGTGAGGTTGGAAAATGACCTCCAATATTAATGTTTTACATGAAGATTTCTAAAATTAAAAATTGAACTTGCCAACTGTACCTAGTTTTAAACTCTCAAGGCATTTTCTTCTCTGTACAGGTGGATTCTGGTGATCAGATCTTTTCTGTGACTGAGGTGCTTGGACTTCAGAGTTCTATACTCCACAGGAGAAAAATGATAAAGTAATGCAGCATATCCCCATTACTTCAGCTGTTACTGAGATTATAAAAAAATTTTATTTTGCAACAGTTTCAGGTAGGGTTTTATAGGAATGCAAATCTCCAAGCTGGGCTTTGAGATAGCTCCTTATTCCAACACATAGCTAATATTCAAACATTTTCTTTTTCATGAGGGTTGAAAAGTGTGAGTTGGTGTACTTTCCAGAAAAGCAAGCATTTATGAAATCTAACTGTTTCTAGGCAGACCCCACACAACCTAACACATTTTATTTTGTTTTTTAATCAGGAAATTTTCTTCCTTCTAAAAACAATTGATCTTCATTTCCTCAAATTACTGATGAAATTAACTCTGATCAAATAAATGTTATATCCCAGTTTTTGCTGCTGGTCATAATCCAACCATACAGACTTCCATAGAACAATAGAGATCTTTGGAATTCTATCCAAATTATAGAAAGCATGATACCTTGAAATATGTGTAGCATATGCCTTTAATTTAAGAAAGCTGGAGCTTGGTTTGAAAGACTTTGGTTTGAAAGACCTTGTAATTTTCCAATGTTTCTCAACCTACACTTGATTTCAGCAGCATGTCTTTAGTTTTGGTGATAGAATGTTGTTTTAACACAACATACTGAGTATTTAGAACCTCAATGAAAGATTGAATCATTAGTCTCATCTCTTTCTGGAATAATTAAATCAGAAATCTAAAATATTTGGAATTTGGCCTTTGGCTTAACTCAGTCTTTCCAAGCTTAAATCTCTGACGCTTTGAAACTGTCACAGAGGTCACAGATATCAAAATAAATGATAATGCAATATAAATATTGAAATGGATTGTTTGCATTGCCACTTTTTCATTGATGTCCAAAACTCTGTTCTAGAATCACAAGTTTTTCCTATCGACTTCTGTACACAGGCAATAAAGGAAGAGGTTTCTACATGCAGGAGAACACGTTCCTAAGCTCAAAAAATGTACTATGTAGTTATTCTAAATGCAGTTAATGATTTCACTCTTTTGAGGTGAGTATTTCCCTGTAATTACTTTTAAGATGTTGTTATCTAGAGCACATATTCTTTTGTTGTTTTGCTATAACCTTTGAAACAGTTTTCTACCTTCGGCTGTTTTCTTCTCTGGTACAGCTCAGTCAGTACAGAAACACTGGATAGCAGGATAACATTCAACCTTCTTGTCAATTAGTTGAGTAAGTCGGGAATCGTTAAAGGATGGGTCATTCCAGTACCTCACTGCAGAGGGAAATTTGACAGTTAACTAGATGTTAACTAACAAAAAATTTAAAATAACTACAACAAATTCCATTACCAGTATCTCCTGCAAACCAGGTAATTTTTTTTTTTTTTTGTGTGTCACTATGGCTACATTTAGGGAAAGAATGTGCTGCATTCACTCACAGAGAAAGCAATTTGTTTTTCAGAGTGTTCCAGTATCAACAGCACAATAGTGTAATTTAGTCAATGGCTTATGGGGACGTATTTAGTATTTAGTCATTTAAAAATAGAAAGCAGTATTTCTTTTTTATTGGAGAGCCCTACTGTTAAACATTTCTCTAGCTAATGTTTAATAACTACCTTGCTCTATCTTGTACCAGTGTTGACAATAATTAACCTGAAAACAGTTGTTTTAAATATCAAAACATATTTACTTTGACAGATTTAATTTGCTTGTTAAACAAAGGGTAAATGGTTAAAATGACACTCTTAAACAAAGAGAAGAAATTCTGTGCCACAATTTCCTTTCCTTGGAGCTACCTGCAGCTGTTCAGACTTGGGCTTACTATCACTGGGAGAGTTTACAACATGTTGGTTTTTGTCAAGGTGCAAACTCATTTCCCACAGAGGTTTAGAGCAAGCCTGGAGTAGCGACCACCACGCATCACATGGAGGTATTTTATTTGATCATTTTCAAATGACAGCCTCCAAAAAGAGCTAGACTTGATCTCTAGCATTATCAGATAAGAATATTATTGGACATGGGCATAGGTACTGGCCAGCTGTCCTAAGAAAGAAAGCTTGGGTTGTGTGAACACCCAGTACAGGCATGAAGGATAGAAAGATGAGGGAGATAAGCAGCACAGAACTAGAATTTCAGACTTAGTATGTATAAGAGAGGCTTGTTCATGCCCTAATTTTCTCAAATGAGCTGAGAATTTCACTGGCTGGGTTTACCTGCAAGAGCAGTTGACAGCTATATCCAATGTAATTTTGTCAGTGTGCACCAAGTAAACTAAGTCTGAGTGCTGTATTTCTTTATCACATATTTTTACTAGGAAGTTCACAGCATAAAAATTTAAATATATGAAAAAATCTTAGTGCATCCTTGATTAAATCTTTTTTTTTTCCCCCTGATCTACGGTATGCAACAGTTAGAGCAGTTTTACTTAATGAAGATGTGAATTAGCTGGAAAATAACATATTGTGCTGTATGTAAAATGAGGAAAAGCATGCATAATGCTTCCTCCCATTTGTACGTATTGCATTTATGATTGTCAAAAACAGGATTAACTATCTCTCTTGGGTTGTGCATTCCAAAATGCTTAATCTATTCTCCCCTTGATACGACAGAGTAACTCCCATTCATACATAGGCGTGCTGAAAAAGAAAATCTACCCATGCTTCTCATCTCACATTAATTTCCTACTACATTCCATTAGCACCCCAAATCACTGTAGTTCTCATTGGTGGAAAAATAATTAGCCCATATAAAGTGCTGTATAATGAAAGAAAAACTTTGGAAAACCAAAAATGCAACAATTATGCATGGATTACTATCCTTCAGTTTTCACGAGGGTCAGAAATCCCTTTCATTAATACTTCAAACATCTCTGAGTCCTGCTGAAAGACAAAAATGTGAAACAGGAAGGGACTGGAGCAGTGAATGTCAGTGGATGATTCAGGCTGTGTACCTACTGACTGTTAAGCTTTATTTCTAGGTGTCAGAAGATTCACATTCTGCCAATGGAAAAAGACAAACAAGTCTTCCAACAGCCCCTGGAAGTGCTTCACTTATTTGTCGAATCATAGAATCATTTGAGTTGGAAGGGACCATTAAAAGGCATCTATCCCTCTCTCTGTAATGAACAGGGACACTCACAGCTCCATCAGTGCTCAGAGCCCCATCCAGCCTGACCTTGGCCATCTGTAGGGATGGGGCACCACCATCTCTCTGTGGTCACCTGTGCCAGTGCCTCACCGCACTTATCAAAAAATCCTTTTCCATCTATCCGGTCAAAATCTCCCTTCTTTTAGTTTGAAACCTTTTGCCCTAGTCCTCTCACAAAAGACCCCAGTCTGCATGAGTTATTAACAATATACATATCTCTCTAGGTCTTAGTAGCAATAATCAGTTAACAAAAGAAATGCACAGGATGAAGGGAGAGTTTCACGAACCGGAAAGTCACAGGTTTGCAATCATTATTTTAAAACCTTTAAATTTTTCTCCCCCTGATTGAGATATCTTAGTGAATAAGAGAATGCAGTGAAAAAGGGACTTCTGCCCTAACTGATCTCCAAAACTGGTACATATCCAGGGTAGCCACTAACTCCTTGGAGCTAACAAGATGCCTGTCAGACATTCTTCTCCATGCAGAAATGCTACTGGTATCTGAAAGGGGCCTACAGGAAAGATGGGGAGAAACATTTTATAAGGACAGATAGTGGCAGGATGAGGGGAAATGATTTTAAACTGGAAGAGGGTAGATTTAGACTAGATATCAGGGAGAAATTCTTTACTGTGAGGGTGATGAGACACTGGAACAGGTTGCCCAGAGAGGTTGTGGATGCCCAATCCCTAGAAGCATTCAAGGCCAGGCTATATGGGGTTGTGAGCAACCTGGCTTAGTGGGAGGTGTCCCTGCCTATTGCAGGGGGTTCAATCTAGATGATCTTAAAGGTCCTTTCCAACCCAAACCATTCTATGATTCTGTGTTTCTTACCTCAGCGTACTGAAATTTCACTTTGCTGATATTTGCAATGTTCCTCACAATTTACCTTCTGAATACGATACAGTCATAATCTAATTTTGCCTTTACAGTCATCCACTTCTTTCCACAATGCATAAAAATCCTACCTGTTCTTTCCTGGATTATACAGATCCTGTAAATTCCAAGATGCAATTGCCTGAAAAGAGCTTTTCCTAGATCAGCTGTGTGTTTTACTGAACAGTACTTCCTATTCTATTTTATTCCCTCTACAAAACATCTAGAGAGGCAGAAAGGGAACACTATAAGCAGATAACATCATCACACATTTTGGATCACTAAAGTTCTTTAACAAGGCTCGGATTTTCTCACCCAACTTTAGGCACTTAACTAAGAGGTTTAATTGAGGGCTATCATCACTTTATCTTTCTTCTGCAGACAGTGAAAAAGGATCGGTGCCCCCAGGGGTTGTTCTAGCCAGGCTGCAGTATGACTCTCTTTCCCTTCCTGACTCTAGAGGATGTGTCTTGTGGTCTTAATCTCCATAGATCAGACAGTTAATGTCCGGTGGAATGGAAAGCAGACGGATTAATAAACAAGAATGGGTCTTGACTATGATTTTGCTGAAGCTAAGCTAGTGATATGTAGAACTCTACATTTCATCAAAATGATACAAATTTCAGGGAATCCAACCAACAAAATCTGTTTTTATCTCAACTCCATCTTCTTTATTCCTGCTCTCAGCACTGTGCTACTAGCACAAGGAATGTAACAGAAAAGCGTAGGTCAAACATATGCTTCTGGGTTTAGTTCTTCACAGGTGTAATATTTGACAGAATTAGGCTGTCACCAAAAATGTGTGTTTGGATAAATATGTGGGCAGGTGCTTTATGGTCCTAAGGCCCCACTTCCTTTCAGCTCCTTGAGAATCTAGAATGAAATCTAGTAGTGTATAGAATCATCCTAAAATCACAAAATGGTCGAATTGAAAGGGATCCCAAGGATCATCATGTTCCAACCCCTTGCCACATGCAAGGCCACCAACCTCCAGATCTGGTACTAGACTAGGTTGCCCAAGGCCCCATCCAAACTGACCTTGAACACCTCCAGGCACAGAGAATCCACAGTCTCTCTGAGCAGCCTGTGCCAGCACCTCACAGCTCTCTCTTTGAACAACTTCCCCCTGACATCTAATCTTAAAAATTAAAATAAAATAATAGTAAAGATAGTACAGTATAGGAGATGAATTTATTATCACTCTCTTGGAAAAAATATTCACAGCACAAAATATTAAGGGATTCTGAATCATTTCTTCGTCTTTGCTTTCCAGTATTTATAAGCACTGTAACTTCGCTTTTTAATGCAAATAGAAATGTTTTCAGACAAAAATGTTTTAAATGAAGATGTATAAATAGCCACAAATATTCCAAGTCAGTTATACTTCTGTGATATGGTAGCACTGTGGCTTTGTGGAATGAAGCACACCGATATTAAGCTGCATTCCTGTGTGAAATGCAATATTCACACTTTTGATTTCCCTTCTGATAATTCAAATTATCTCCCTTTAACAAGGTCTTGATCTGTTAAAAACCTATGGAAAAACGTGAATCTGATAGCAGTTGTCCTGGTACAAAAGAATTTGATTTAATTTATGATATGGGAGATAGGAGTCTGGTTTCATCTTAGAACCGCATTGGATTTTGCCTTATGTCATTGTCCAGAACAACTCAGTTCATGTATGGCCAGAAATATTCAGCTAAACATGGGTCAATGAAAATTCTTAAGTGTACGTACATGTATAAAAACAGAATTTCATATTACAATGTGTATGTGACCATCTATATTTATAATCTCTACACATCCCAACAATCCAGTTTATTAAGCAAATAAAATAGTGCCTATGGTAGTGAAAATTTTTATAGCTGTGTTTTTTCACTTTGTACATCGATTTGCATATCTATATATCAGCAGCAAGTTAACAGGACCGGAGACAAGAAACTGAGTGGACAAAAAGCACCTTAAGAAGCTACAAACCAACAACCAGAAAAGCCTTTCAGCTGTAAGTCAGCAGACTTTTATGTCAAGCTTGGCTGACTAATTATTGCTTATAATTTGCATTAGGATTAATTAACTAATTAGAGAGGAATGTCTGAAGGCAAAGTTATGGCTCTGCTTGTCAAGCTGAGGACTTTAATTATTCTGATATTTTTAATTATAATCAGCTGCTGAATGAGTATTACATTGTCAGCTACTATAGCTGAAGCTGCAGCGGATAGGGGAGCTGCAGGAATTGTGGGTATTGTACTACCACTTCACCTAGAATCATGGAAAGGTAATGCCAACTATGCAAATATAATAGGAAAGCCTTCTGGCTTCAATACTCATTAAAAGCATGTACACAGCACTGTGCAAACAGTGACAGTTCAGGGTTACGTATCGTTTTAAGAGTAAGACGGCAACATTTCCTCAGGAACATTCCTGAGCCTATATTCTCTTCGTGTTTAAATCCCTTTTTTTGTGAGCCTGAATTGTCTCATGGTCCCCAGATGCGCACAGCTTCATGCATACTGCTTTGGGAAGCTTGATGTACAAGGGGCAGTAAAGAAAGCACAGCCCTGAGCCAGGACAGGGAAAAAGGCATTTTCTTGCTACCTGTGTGACTAGCAGAATGCAGAGAAGCCCCAGATATCTGTTTCATGAACGGAGGCTTTTCAGAGCTGGGAGGAGGAGAAGCCCTGCCCACCACAGAACTGAATCATTTCTGAGGCACAACATATCTGATTTGCTTGCCAAGACTTCTGCAATATCTTGGCTTAAGGGTTTGATCTCACAGCCCTGTCAGGAGTAAGTTTGTTCATCAATTTAATGAGGCCACTCCTTTTCTAAGTCCTTCGATGATAACCATCACCAACTGCATTGTAAGGGCGCTTCATTATCCTCAGTAGATATACTCTCCCAACCCCTGTGTCAATACTCACATTTTAGAAGTGGGAAATGGGGAACAGATTAATGAAGAGGTGGAGTGGACTTCAGTACAAATTCTATGCTTGTTGCTCTTATGAAACTCAAGCCTGTGAATGCCAAAGGGTGGTTTACAGTCACCTGGTTTAGGTCTATATGTTGTCACTATTTTAGACATTTGGCCTGAGGTGTTTCGGTATGTCTTAAATAACCACTTAAAATCTTTGTACCACTTCTGAAAAGAGATATCTGCTCTGCCTGATGGTGATGCTTTCTTTTTATTGACAAGGGATATTTATAGGGGAATCCAGTCTGACCCATTTTTGCTGTAAGTATAAGGAATCAGTATGAAATTGTAAGTATTTTGGGATGCATTTTATCTAAATCTTCTTACAGTATGAAAACATTGTCATCTCCCATTCCTGTAAAGGTAAAGTGAGGCACTGGAGTTTAAGGCGCTAAGCATCATCACTGGATTAAGCACATGTCCTTCAGACTGTGAGTACTTTTATCACCAGACTATGCAAAACCTTTTATTTCTGAGCCTGGAAAAAGACAAATGTACAAAATTATTTGGGCTGGATATAGTAAAAGAGTTTAGAGAAAGGCAGACTCAGGCTGGTAATAAGAGTGCTCAGGCAGGAAGAGACGACAGTTCAGAACAAAGTCCCTCAAACAAACGTGCATTTTACTCCAGACCTTCAAGAACCAATAAATCTATATAGTCTTGGAAACATGAACACGGAATGCTTCACACATCCAAACAATCTTGAGTAAGAGACCTTGTCCTTCATAAACCTGGATTATAAACTCTATCTCTAAAGTGGACATTTCCAGATATGTATGCACAACTGAAGTAACCATAACATTTTGGTGCAGTAGGAAGACATTTAAGTTTGTCTAGGATTAGTTGATTCTGAAAAATGAGCAACCTCTGTCACTGTCTACAGCTTAAGGGCTTCTGGACTACAGCCTAATTTAGGTAGAACTGAAGATGACCGAGTTCCACACCAAACTTCTCTTTGCCAAGTCTTTTTGTCACCTTCTGTTCAATATGCACAGAAATGAGTTCACTGGGGGACAAGGAGTCCTACCTAAGCTCTAAACATAATGTGAGGGACTAGATCTGTCTCTATGGACATGTATGCTATCACTCTCAGGCTTTCTTGACCCAAATCTACTCTCAGTTATTACTGGTGGGATTTTTTACTTATATAAGAAGAGTTTCTCTAAGTTTACACTATTCCCAAAGAAATTCTGACTGTTTATTTTTCTGTAAACCTACGTGTTAAGATGAGATTAAATGAGATTAGTACAGTTTTGGAAACCATGCTCTTCTCTGAACACAGCGTAGAAGTAGTGTGTACATGCATAAGACTGAAATTTGACTCTAAGAAATTAAATAAAAACATTACACTGGAAAGATATTTACCAAGGATACATGTTGATCATGGTGAAAGTAATGTCTTCTATTTATTTCCTTGGAAACTACAATGGATAAAAAGAGGACAATAGTGCTGTTTGACAGAGCAAATTCCCAGCTACAAAACATTATTTTTTCAACACAGCCACCACCATCAACTATGAATTTTCACCTGTGATGGAAAAGAGGCTGAGTACCGTGCCTGTAAAAATCTGCACCAGTGGAGGTGGCCCACTGTAACTGTCACCACTGCTGAAGCTCACCACCCACCCACCCTTCACAGTGCTCACACCCACTGTTTCCTCTCAGTGAATGAGGTGTGCTAACATGGAGGCAGCTGAAAATGTTTTGGTAGCATTGTTGTCACCAAAGCATAAAGCAGAAAAGATGAAGATGGCATTTTTACCTTTTATTCCTACTGTAGTAATGGCCATATGTATATCACCTCTGTAGCTCATAGGATTTTCATCACTCTGACTCAGCAGTGCTACAGACAATGCTTTGAGACTAAAAGGGTGAGAATATATCATCATTTCTTGAGCAGAGTTCAAGGAGCATTTGGATGCTGCTCTCAGCCAGGGTTTGGGTGGTGCTGGGTGGAGACAGGAGTTGGAACTGGGGATCTTTGCGGGACCCTTCCAACTCAGGATATTCTATCATTCTAAAAGTAAATGTTTATTTTCACAATGGAAATTTTCTGTAAAATGGACAAGTCATTTTAAAATGCTTTCTTCATAAAATGAAACCCAGGAATCTCACAGGCAATGAGCAGGGAACGAGAACCAAGTGTTCATTTCTGACCTCATTTCAGACTTCTGAAATATCAGAAAAACATAAAGACTCAAAGCTTCCCATCAGCCAGTCTCTGGAAACATTCCTATTTTGTGAATGAAAAAATTATTATAAAACATAAAAACAAAGGATTAAGTGTGGACATTCACGTTCTGGAAAACAAAGAGAAGAAAAGCACTGAAAATTTGGAATTCATTTAACATACCTTCAAAGATCTTTAAGCAGTTCTCCCTTTAAGATACCTATTTATGATATTGCAAGTCACAAGCTAACAGTTCCAGAGGACTGTGTAGACTGACTCAAATGCAGATATCTATCTGTAAATATACAGTTAATTGGGTTAAGTACTGTTATGCCTTATTACTCATCATTCAAATGAGTACACTGAAGATAAATGGGTTATTTCTTCTCTGGGCAAACTTTGTTCTCAAAAGTTTAAACACCATTGCAGAGAAATTAAAGGCATCAGTTATTCAACTACAAAAAAAGAATTTTTTAGTAGTTTGAAATTTGTTTTATTAACATTTTCCATAGCTTAGGGAAAGAAAAGAAAAACATTTTGTGAGCTGAAATAAGGTACTTTGTAGACTTAAGTTTTGTTCCTATTCCAGAAGGACTTTGAGGAGAGTCAAGAAGCAAAAGCTATGAGCATTCCATATTAACACTTTTTGGGGTCCATCTTGAACTATAGAGGAAAACAAACGAACAAAACCCACAGTAAATGGTCAATCTAAAGAATATAGACATCTCAGTGTTTTTCAGTGCTTTCCCATGTGGACCAAGGAGAAGGAAGTCATAGTACTATAGAATGGTTTGGGTTGGAAAGAAACAATCAAATCAAATCAAATCAAATCAAATCAAATCAAATCAAATCAAATCAAATCAAAGATCATCTAGTTTGTATCCCCTGGAATAGGCAGGGACACCTCCCACTAGACCAGGCTGCTCACAGCCCCATATAGCCTGACCTTGAATGCTTCTAGGGCTTGGGCATCCACAACCTCACTGGGCAACCTGTTCCAGTTTCTCACCACTCTCACAGTAAAGAATTTCTTCCTAATATCTAGTTTAAAGTGGAGGAGTTATTTCTTGTACAGTTTTACTTGTTCATCTGCTAGAAAAATTCTTCTCATAAAGCAAAAATGTGCTTACAAGTTATCTAGTACAACGATAATCATACCAGCTCTGGGATCATCAGGGAGTTACTACTATAAGTCTTACTTCATTTTGCTGGAATCTCAGTCAGTGTCGAGATCCATGTGTTGTGAATTAAGATTTTCAGAAGTATTTAAGGTTTAAAACGCAAACTTTGGAATTTTTAACACAAACTGATTTGCCAACAGTGATCTACATATTCAGAAACATCCAAAGGTGGAATGTATCAGGATTATTCTCCTTGAACTGGCTAGGAGTGGGGAAAGAAGAAAACTCCTGGAAAAAAAAGAATAAAATCAGAAGAAAATGATAGGCACAAATGGAACTTGGAGCAAAACATACCAAATATTTGACATCAAGAAATATTAAAAAAAAATTAAACTTTTCTCTTTACTTAACACTCACCAATAGTAGTTTAAATTGAGTAATTGTATAAATCACAGCTTCAAATCTAGTGTTTTTCTGTAGCTGTTGGTACTTTTTCTAAGGCTTCCATTCTGTGATAGAATGTCAAATCCAAAGCAAAAGACAAAACATTTGTAAATATTATTCATTTTCCTTACCATCTGATCAGTTAGAGTCTAAAATAAGAAATAAAAATAATCTTCATGATTACCATGCCAGTACCTACAGGTTCCAGGCAGGGATTAGGTTTTGTTTTTCTTCCTATTTTAATGTGCTCTATTTAATTTTCTGCAATTTCTTCTTTATGATTTCAGTAATAACCAAGAAATATTTTTCAGTCCATAACCAGAAAATCAGAACTTTATATAATTATCAGGGCTCTGTATAACTACATTATTTTTTAATGGATGTAAATCTGTCCCTTGTTATTCTCCCATTTTCTAGCTTGTTATTCTGTTACCCTTCAGATATGGTTTTATCTCAGCTGACTCTGTTCTTTCGTTCCTTGTTAGTAGTTCTGCTGTCTGAACTCCCAGCTAAGGATGTGGCTATTATGTATCTTCTAATTTCTTGGAGAGTTCAATAAACTTCAAAACATACTTCAGTAAACTGAAAAACTGTATGGATTGGAATTGAATAAACTGGGGAAACTGGGAATAAACTGATAGGCAAGCCACGATATTTTGATTCATCCCAAGGATTCTTATTTTCCACTGTTAATGGAAGAACATTGCTGCAGTATTCTCCCAGCTTAGGTATGGTGCTGTCAAGCAGAAGCAATACTTAGAAAGCCAAGGGAAGCATGCAGACAATGCCATCCTTATGATGATGCTTTCCTATCAGCTAGCACCGTGACATTCATAGATCTCAAAAAATTAAAACCTACAGAATCAATCATTTCCTTTAAATAGCTAGATAAATCCTTGTCTCCAAGATCCTTAATGCCATATAAATATTTAGCCACAGGCTTGCCTGGGTAATTATGCCTAAACTCTGCCCTGAAGGCAACCATCCCTGGCACTTAAGATTGACTGAAAGGCAGGAGCAAATTCATTGTTTAGATTAAATATATGGAGACATCATCCTTAATGTTTGGAATGATCTGCTCCAAGAAGTAAAACATGGGTATATTACAATGTATTCAAAGTGAAAATTGAGGTCCGTTATTTGCCACAGATGCTGGCTGTGCCAAGTGGACATTTGGTATATATATGAATATAAAAAAAAGAGAAAGATTTGAGTTCTAGCATCAATAATTAAAAACCTTTTTCCAAAAAATGTGAAGCTACACACATACCTTAGGCTGAGTAATGAATTATATTTTGTGGTGTGCTGGCAAGGACCTTGGGATATTTTTCACCTTCTGCTGAGCAGAGCAAACATCAGGCAGACACAAAAGATTTCCTGGGCAGGAGTACTAGGGGACCATCAGTGCCTCTTATCTTCAAAGTTACATTTAATGTATTTTGGTTTTCTTTTAGGAAAGTGTAACTACATTCCAACTAAACAAGAGAATAAATTGTATGTGACTTTTGCCCTGTACTCCGAGAGAAAGAATTCTCTCCTGTTTCTCTCCTGTAGGATGCCTGTATGGGATGCAGACTAACATGAAAGACCTAAACTTAAATTTTCCCTTCTTCATGCATTTGATACAAAGGAAACCCTTAAAAATTCTCATCTCTTATATTCTTTGCCCAGATGAAAATTCCCCACACTTTTGTCCATGTAAACACAGAATTAGTCTCCTGCAAGTTTCGGTGGTGGCAGTTCCTGAACACAGTCATATTTTGCAGATAACAGGATTAGCTTGGATGTGGGTAATAAGTTGGTGAATCTCCCCCTGGCCATTTCTCAACACTGTGAGAGCACTAATCCTTTATGCTTTGATGTCTTCTAGTTTTCCATCAGGTGCAGCTCGGCACTTTTGTCCTGGGGCAGTCAGCGCTCTTATAAGATCT
Organism: Odontophorus gujanensis; assembly: GCA_013399175.1. NCBI lineage: Eukaryota > Metazoa > Chordata > Aves > Galliformes > Odontophoridae > Odontophorus > Odontophorus gujanensis. The sequence goes on along the minus strand of VXAB01008697.1, from coordinate 31,937 downwards.
CATAGTGTCCTCATTAGCTGCGCCTATTTACCCAGCCAGCCTGTTGAACCCAATTTATAGTTTATGTGATTAATTCCCAAAGTACAGTAAACCCTAGCTTTAAGGCTCTCTATTATATGACTGCATCTCATATAAGGGCAAACACTAGCTACCGCTCTTCTGTTATATGGCTTCGCTATACATAAAACTGTAATAATTTTTCTCTCAACTACACATTAAGCATCATTATATATACCTCCTCTCAGACATGCAGCCTATAAAAATGTTGCACACTGGATCATAAAGGAACATGCATGCACAAGAGTCATTTCTTGGTTCTTTCCTATTTTTATTTTCAAAATCTATGTCTTTCACATTTTATACCACAATTATTGATATTGTTGAATAAGTCTAACAAGGCACATAATTTTGAACTGTTTACCCATGGAATTGCAGGTTACAAAGGCTTAGCAGTCAAAGTAGCATCCTATATCCACTGGCACAATTTTTTTTTTTTAAACATGCAGGGATTGGAGATAAAAGACTTACGTTGTGAATTTTTATGCAGTCATTTAAGTCAACTGATGACATCTGTCAACTCTGCTGTATTTCCTCCTATTGGGATATGAACTATGGGAGTTGAATCTTTGGTAATTTGCATGCGAAAGAACCTTGTATCTTTTTTTAAATGGATGATCATTTCCAGCTATCACTCCTCAAGGGTTCTTTGGGAGAGGAATCCTGCAGGTCTCTCTCCCTTTTTTTCTCCTTTTTTAAAATTTTTTTAACATTATCCATCCTTTTAGTTTCAGAAACAACATTGCATTGCTTCTTGGAAGTTTCAATTACACTGGATGATCCCCATCACTGAAGCAAAAGCACAAAATCAGCAATCTCAGAGTATTTTGAGTAAGATGCAGAATGTACTGAGCAGAGGGGACAGCAGAAAAGCTCCTTTGAAAGGGGATCCTTCAGTGTGAGCTCAGCTGACTGAAGCTGTTTGTTTAAACAATAAGACCTCACTTGCTATACAAAGGCCTTATTAGAATCAGTTATGCCACACCACCTGAAAAAAAACCATAACTACAGATTGCAGAGGGCCAAATTGTTATTTTGGTGCACATTAGAAGTAGTGCAAGCATACAGCTGTGGCCACTGAGAATCTCACTTTGACTTAAAATGAGCTTTTATCTATTTTATGCAATTGCCTTAGCACTCTGTCAAACGGTATGAGACACCAACTTGCCCCCAAATACCCAAAATTACTGAAAGTGTTAGGGTAGGTACACTCCAACAATGCAAACTTCCCTTAAGCTCCATAATCAGTAAGTCTGGAACTTGACCTGGAATGATGAACCCTCCGAAACAGCAAGAGAATTATTGAAACTTTATGCTCTTTTGTCCACCAGTATTTCCAGTGAGGACTCTCTACACTGATAATTGCAAAGGTCTGGTCTGGAACAATCAATATTAGCTTGCTCACATCTATTTTTACATGCATAAAAATTATATCTAAAATGCAAGTGTATGTATATATTATTTGCATACAAGTGCATATAAATTTTCATAAAATGAGTTAAAAAACCCTACAACATATGAGAGGCACTTTAGTAAACCCTAGCACTGTTCACTCCCAATTCACTGTAATTCCACACAAAAAAAAAAAGGTGGTGGTGGGGGGGGGTTAATTCCTTTTGTCTGATCACTAGGTCAAACATAAATATTTGGGAATAAGAAGTTTCAGTGAAAGAATAGCTGATCAATATTAATGAGGAAAATTCTTTTGATGTCTTCATTCAGCAATTGTACCTTTGTGTTTTTCTCAACAAATATGTCTTTGTTTTTCTCATTTCAGTTTTCTTTTAGTGTGATTTTGATTATATGGTTAACTTTCTTTGAATTGTCCTCCCAACAAAGATTGTACTGAATGTTCCAGCAGCCCAGTCAGAGACTGCAAAACATAAGAACTGGGAAATCTACAGGACTTGGACAAATCTACTGAACATGTCCATGTACCGTAACACAATGGTATGTGATAATATTTCAATTATTCTTGTTCACTGAGCTTAATATTTGAAAAACATTTGACCCTGATATTTTTTCTGTGCATTTATTTCCTGGAGATAATCATAGAATCATAGAATACTTGGCTTGGAAGTGACCGTAAGGATCATCTAGTTACAACACTCTGCCACAGGCAGGTTTGCCTCCCACCAGATTGTGGTGGTGGGTTTTCTTACTATATAGGATAACACCAAATACATAGCTGCAGATAAAACTCTTCAATTAACATTTTGAACAAGTAGTAAAACATCACACTTGAACCTGGTACTGATTCTGATAATATGAGATCATAGAAATTGTAGAGTTGTTGGATTTGGAAGGGACCCTTCAAGGCCATCTGTCACACTCCCTGCAATGGATAGGGACACCCACAGCTCCATTAGAGCTCATTATCCCATCCAGCCTCACCTTGTTTGTTTGCAGGGATGGGGTACATCCATCTCTCTGGGCAACCTGTGCCAGTGCCTCACTGCCCTTATTGTAAACAACTTCTTCCTTTCATCCTGTCTAAATATCTCCTGTTCTAATTTGAAGCCATTTCCCCTTCTTCTACCACAGCAGTTAGATTTTATTGTTCTAATATTTTATGCTAAATTTTTAATTTTTCCTTTGAGTTGAAGTATTTTATTGGACATAGGCAAGAAACTATGATTCTTGAGCTATTTCAATACACGTGAATCTATCTTTTGGAGATAATGAATAATTGCTATTAAGAAACTGTGAACACCAGCAGTTCTCAAGTTCAAAAGCTGACCTATCACAGTGTTGCACAATAAGCATGTTTTTTTTACTCCTCTAATGTTAACTTTTGCATTGTCTACTCTAAAGGGTACACCATGTCTTTGAATATATTCAGCAAAGTTAATAAGTGAAATAAAAGAAAGATAACCTTATCAGTATTTCCTTGTGTTGGATCGTAGACTGAGGAAATGAGCATTTGTATGAGCTTTAATAAAATTCTGTTTCTTCAAGAAAATTGCTGAGTGTATAACGGGAAATGAAAAAAGAGAATTGCATATGTAATGGAAATTTCCAAATTTGTATTCAAAATGCATGTCCAGAAATACTTTGTAATATTTATCAATTCTAGTTGTAAGGATCACCTTGTCTTTCAGTACTTGGTAAACAAATGGCTGACAAGCCAGCTTGAAATAACATACTGATCAAGAAATAAGTAAGATGATGGCAAGTTTAAGCTTTTTAACGTTTTATTTATTTTTTTTTAACAGTAAGCAATTGTCTTGTTTGTCCCAATGATGTCTAAAATTTTGCTCTGTGGAAATGGTGTCAATATCACAGCATTTCCAAAATGTGTGTTACTGCAATACACTACATTTTTAATTTTTGCAGTGAGGGTGCACTGAGCAGTAACGAGGATTGGTATGAGAATGATGAAAGAGGTAGAATTCTCTGCACATTTATAAGGGTTTTTATTCAATAATCACTTAGGGCTTTGTAGAACAATTTGGATGCCATGTCATGAGCAAAATAGTAGTAGCATTATTATATACAGACAGTTGAACTCAATGATCTCTGTAGGTCTCTTTCAACTGAGCCATTCTATTCTATTGTATTCAGNAGCCAGCTTGAAATAACATACTGATCAAGAAATAAGTAAGATGATGGCAAGTTTAAGCTTTTTAACGTTTTATTTATTTTTTTTTAACAGTAAGCAATTGTCTTGTTTGTCCCAATGATGTCTAAAATTTTGCTCTGTGGAAATGGTGTCAATATCACAGCATTTCCAAAATGTGTGTTACTGCAATACACTACATTTTTAATTTTTGCAGTGAGGGTGCACTGAGCAGTAACGAGGATTGGTATGAGAATGATGAAAGAGGTAGAATTCTCTGCACATTTATAAGGGTTTTTATTCAATAATCACTTAGGGCTTTGTAGAACAATTTGGATGCCATGTCATGAGCAAAATAGTAGTAGCATTATTATATACAGACAGTTGAACTCAATGATCTCTGTAGGTCTCTTTCAACTGAGCCATTCTATTCTATTGTATTCAGTTCCATTCTGTTCTATTCTATTCACTGTTATTTAATGAGTGGTTTTGGAATGAAGAAATAAAAGAAACACTCCTTCTATAGGTCCCATACTACTGCAGATTGCAGACTGAGAGAGTAAGCTACCTGTTACAATTTTGCCATTTTTCAAAGGAAGATGTTCAGAATAGCCTGCACTTTGAAGGCGTATTTTCAGTGATATTTGAAAAAATCCTCCTGGAAATTTCAGATTCTGATATAGCAACTTGATCTCATGGTCCTTTTGAATTAAAAAAACGTCACTTGTGCTCATTTTCAACAATTATATAAAATCTATCCAAACTACTTCTTAAGGTCAAGTAAATCTTGAGTAGGTTGCATGAACAACATATCAAGTTTTGATTGTCTGGAGGTAATTTAAATAGTCTTGTTCTTCAAAGGAAAAGATAAATATTTCCCCTATGAACGAACAGGGCTATTTCTATGGAAAATTTCAGCCTAAATTTCATATACTAATTATTTCTCTGTGCATGTGTTTGCTGTGATGCTTATCTGTGACTATTTCCCTAGTTATAACACTGTTATGATCATGTATTTTGGTTTACAAAGATGCACTCTGTGAAACCAGGGACTTCTTTACTTCTACGGAATATTACCTGTCAAGTTCTGCATCATAAAGATATCTTTCAAATCATTTTAACAGTGTTCTGTTTGATGTGCATGCAGCATTGGAGGAAATGATATCTGTCCCACAGTGATTTCTTCCATGAATCCCAAACATTGTGATTATCACTACTATCTAGGGAAGCAATAAAAAATCCCCCCTTTTCTTCCAACTCATCTCTCTTCTTTTTCTAGCATATTTTTCATCTAATTAAAACAATACAGTAGGCTTTTTACTTAATGAGGTCTTAATGATGATATCTCAAGTTTTCACCAGTGTCAGTTATTAAAGATAAAAAACATTTGTTGGTCCATGATCATTAGTTATTACATACTTTGGGAACTTCTTCTGAATTGGTTTGCCCACTCTAACAAGTTCAGAAAAGGATTATATATTGGTTCAGGTCTTTCTTCACTTTTTTTCACAATTTTTTCATTTTTCTTCACAATTTTCTCCTAATCCATCTGATATGGAAGACTGGCAAATTTCTTCATTTGTGCCTTTATGTCTTTCCAGCCAACTAAAGGGGATGATATGACAATCTCCATCTGAGTCACATTCTCCTTTCCCCTACATTCTTTTTAATAGAAAAAATAGCTATATCTATTAAAAAAAAAAGGCCTCAAAAAAAAAAAAAAACCCTCATTATTTTCTATAATATCTTAGGGCCGTATACTATCATCTTATATTGCCCACATTGTACACTAATTGCTTAAAGCAGTTGATATTCTCTACAAATGGGCTACATTTCTGGACTTCTTTTGTGTCCTTAGAAAGCTATAGGTACCTCCACATGAGGACATCAAGTGTTGATGCCTAAGTACACTATGAATACCCACAATCAAATATGATTCTAATCCTTGGGAAACATCTTTAATGGGTATCTCTCTTATGAGATATGAATATACCCATTACAAAAGTAAAATGTGATGGAATTTGAGCAAGTGTAAAGAATACCCAATCATTTCTTAAATTCGTTATATGAACTGTATGAATTACTTACCTAATTCCTCTGCTTGAAATGTATTCCAGTTTATGTTCCTCCTTTGCAACATGCACAGAAAATAGACATGAAAATTTATAAAAATGAGGGAGTTTGCAAAGCTGACACATGTGATGTGGTCAGCGTAAGTTTATGCCAATAAAATTCCACATTGTCTTAGAGAAAAACTAATAAAAGGGAGAGCAGAAATAGAAGTCGATGGACAAAAGGAAATGGGAGATTCTAAAAGTATTTTATGTCTCTGAGATTGCTCTGATAAGACAGAGGAAATGAGTTGCATAGCAGTTAAAAAAGTGGTAGTGCATCTCCACTTCTGTTATAATGAAAATCAATACACATACAGCATCAGACATTTTCCAGTTCTCTTTGGTACTCATTTTGGTAATTTTATTGTTTTTATTTTTATTTTTTCCCGGGATTACAATAATTATTCTACCCTATTCACTGTAGGTCTTAGGAATGATTTTAACAATTTCTTTACAACTCAGATAAGTAATTATTTTGTATCCAATTCTTTTTAGATTTCTGTTAAGTGTGTATTTAAGTAAAGTTGGAGAATCACTGTGTACCTATCTGACAGAATGAAAGAATATTTGAGGCTGACAAGCACCTCAGGAGATCATGTGTTCCAACATCTTGCCAAAAACTTGGTGAACTAGAGCACACAGTTCTGGACAGTGTCCAGTCAAATTTACAGTATCTCCATGCACGGAAACACCATAACCTCTCTGGGCAACTCATGTGAGTATGTAATCACTCACAAAGATGTTTTCTTAAGCTTAAATGGAATTTCCTGTATTTCAGTTAGTGCTACTGTCCCTTGTCCTGTTATGAGAAAACACTGAGAAGAATCTGGTACCATCATCTTTGTCTCTCCTATCAGTTGTTTATGCATATTGATAAGGTCCATAGAAACCTTCTTCCCTCCAGGCAGAACAGTCCCGGATCTCTTGGATTCCCTTCATATGGCAGAAGAACTAAATCCTTAATGACCATGATAGTCCTTCACAGGACAATCTCTAGCATGTCCTGGATTAATAACCATGTATTTCCATTTAATCAGCTCTCGTGGACTTCAGTATGTCTGGTCAGCTTAATTGTTTCCTAGTCTGGTCCTTTTCCTTTGCTGAAGGGGAGATTTTGCTCCAGATTTTTCCTTCAGTCTCTGGGAGCTGTGCCTGTAGAAGGAAAACCTTACTGATAAAGACAAAGAGAAAGAAGACATTGGGTACCTAATGTTTTCCTGTCATTTGACACTGTCTCCATCTCTCCTGTGTATCAGATCCACATTATTTTGCCATTGCTGATGCATCTGCAGAGGCATTCTTACAGGCCTTCATGTACTCAACAAAACTCAACAAAAGCCAACTTCTGTGTGTGCTCCTAACCCCATCCCTGCAAGCTTTAACTGTCTCTATATTCCTCCTAGGTCTCTGTGTTCATGTGTGTAAACTGACAGTAACTAACTTTTGTACTCATTTATATACTCGTTTTCATAAATTTGGGCTCTTTCAATCTATTCATATGAAACACTGTTTTAATCATGATTTAGTAGATGCTTCTGACTGATGTCATAAAGTACCCTGGGCAAGAACTGGATATTCTGTTTTGCACGTTTAGTTCTTTTTGCTTCTTCTAAAAATGATTTCTCAGTAAAATTGTAATAAATACAGTTATGAGGGCATTAACAAATGCGATCATGAATTATTTCCTTTTTTTTTTTTTTTTTTTTTTAACTTCTTTCCTCTTGATGCTGTTTTCTTACAACAACCTCAGATGACAGAAATACTGAAATTTGAGAGATTAGGAAAAAACAATGCAATTGAAATCACAGAATCACAGAATTTTAGGGGTTGGAAGGGGTCCCTGGAGATCATAATGTCCAACTCCACTGCCAGAGCAGCTCCCCAGACCAGGTTGCACAGGTAGGCATCCAGGCAGTTCTTGAACATCTCCAGAGAAAGAGACTTCACCTCCTCTCTGGGCAGCCTGTGCCAGTGCTCCATCACCCTTACTGTGAAGAAGAATCATTAATTATAAAGAAATAATTTTTGATATTAACAGTAATGTCTATTTAATGGATACATACATATACATATATAACATATTTTCACCTCTCAATAAATGACTCAATAAGAATGCTCATGACTATAGCACTTGTGTTACAAAAACATAATTTTAAACTACGATCAGCAGACTGTTCTTCATGTCCCTGATAAGCTTCTCATTTTCTAAGCATTTCAATCCCTTTGAAGAAGATTTACGGCACAATATAAAAGCACACTGCAATATTTCTTTTTTTTT
>VXAB01008697.1:0-23909 GCA_013399175.1 Odontophorus gujanensis | reverse complement strand
TTTTTTTTTTTTTTTTTTTAATGTATATAGATGTTTGTAAGTACGAAGGTGTATAAGCATCAGTATGCAAGCAGTTCTGGGAATAAATGTAAATGTACATATATATATATATTCTTTTCTTAATGAAAAAAATAATTGTTGTAAACTACTAACTAAAACATTGTGCTCTAAACTAATTCCTGAAATACTGTAAAACAAAATAGACAAGGTCTGTGCCTACAGGGAAAATTTCTTTTCACCCCAACTTTCCATGTCTTCCTAGGGCATGTCTTCTTCCACCTCGGAAACTTTCCTTGACTCTTCCAGTTTTCTCCTTCTCATTTGTGCTTAATTCATTTCTCATCTGCACTACACCCCTATGGCACTTATGCTCCCTCTGTCTTTGAGGTTCATAAGTCATAGTCTTTAAGTAGCTGCATTTCTAAGCCATGTCCATACAGCTGACATGTCCTGCTTGGGGGAGGGGGGCAGTATTTCCTCTTAGCATGTTTTACAATAACCCATGGTTTCAGTGATTTTGCCATTTTACAGACTTTTGCCAAGCACTCTGTCTTTTCCAGTTCTGTTACTCTCTCCGTTTGTCAGACTGGTTCAAAATAAAGAGAGGATTTTTGGGGCCATCCCAGATTCTAATTACTGGTGCCAAGAAAGGCCACTTTCTTGCTTTTCTCAGTGTGAGCTTGATCTCATCCTTCACGATTGAATCTGAAACAAAGGTGTGTACCTCTTGACATTTGTGTTTATTGAACTGTCCTACTGATTTCAGTTTAAGGGCACCATGAACCATTTTCCGTGTAAGGTACCAAAATGACCTTGATATGCTGCCATAAGCCCAAGATGAAATAAACTGTGAAATATACTGCAATTTAGATAACATTCGTATGTGAAAATTGAGAGGTAATTGCTAAAATTTTTGTTGATTTTCTATATTTGGGGGTTATTCTTAAAGTTGTGACCTGAATTTAAAATCTGCCTGACTAAAGAGCGCAAGCTGAACAATGTGGTTTTTTTTCACTGCTTTCCAACTTGTAGGATGTGCTTCACTAGTGAGGTAAGAATATATTGCAGGAAAGACACAGTGCAGAACCTCAGAGAATGACAATTCTCATCCTCTGTGATCTCAGCTTAAGTGACCATACCACTTTTTTCAGATCCAGATCCAGTACAGCCTTCGAAGACCATCCAGTGGATTCAACAGGTTTCATTATTATTTCCCTTCCAGCATCTACTACAGGAGATCATCCAATCATAGCAAATATAAGTAATGACTTAAAAAGTACGAAGTGCACAGAAGAATAAAAATAGGGAAAATTTGAGAGTCTGACACTGTTATTTTTTCCACAAGGGTCTCAGCTACAAAAACACTAAGGATCTCATCAAAGTATACTCTTCTGTGCTGCTTCCCCAGGGTTTGTTGAACCCAGTATGGAAGAGTCTGAGCACACAACATCTCTTTTAGCAACTTTATTATATTCTGACAGGTCACAATAGGATGAAAGTGTTCCTGCTTTCAGCTTACTGTCATTAGTAACCCTGTTGTATCTTATCAGTGCTATCAGTGTACCTCAGAGCACTGATACTTAATTCTTCTAAAATACTGAGCATTTATTATTATTATTATTATTGTTATTATTTTGGCTGCACGTCTATTTTTTAATTAAAAAAAAATATCTTTTGTCCTTTGAACATTTATGTGGAAACCATGATCTAATACTCTCATGGTCTCAGATATCTATATGCCAATGGTTTAGTGCCGTTTTTCTCATTGTCCTCAAATGGATAAGTCCTGGTGAAAAATATTTTAATAGGAACTTTACAGTAAAATACTTACTTACATACCCTGAGTTGATTGCTCTTTCTAGAGATACTTTAGTAAACTGGGCCCAAGCTGTGAAATTTGGCACTATCTTGTGATTGATCATACTGTATTGCTGCTAATTCAGTCTTTGAAATGACTAACCAGACTAACAGATTCCCAGGTAACGCACGAGCAAAAGTCAATGAAGTAGCATGTTTCTAAGGACCACTGTTGAGAAGATATTAGGATTCAGCTGTTTTGAAAGACAAGGCACAGAGAAGTCTCTCAGTGGAGCAAGGGAGAGCCCAGTGTGACTGAGTTCCTACCTTGAGTGTCTGTGAACCTTGCAGTTCTTCAGGAGAATATCTGAAGGAATAATGCCAGCAGTTAAGTAACTAAAAAGAAACTATTCACCCCTTGTCTCAGTGTCATCTCAGGACCAGTATGCTGACAAACCCACTTTTTCTATCTATATAGGTAAAACATATTTTTTTGTTTCTGAACTTGACACACTCGTGTTTCCTAATTCACTGTTGATAAAATGAGACAATCAAACACCTTCAAATTCTTCTGCATTTACTTAGTGTTAATTATGTCCCACAAAACAGGTTCACCTCTGGTCTTTTTCTGTGTCTGGAGCTTTGTGTCTGGAGATGCTGATCTCTCCACAAAATCACTGAAACACAGACTCACCAAAGTTGGAGAAGACCTCCAAGATCTGAAGATCCAAGTCGAACTGTGCACCTACCACCAACCTTGGCCCTTAATACAACATCTAAACCCTGGGAGGGTCTCTCAGCCATCTCCCCATGCAGTCTGTTCCAGTGCCTAACCACTGTTTTGGAGGAGAAATTTTCCCAAACATCCAACCTGATCTCCCTTGGTGCGACTTGAGTCCATTCCCTTCAGTCCTATCATTACTGAAATGGGAGAAGAGGCTGACAGCCATGTCACCACAATTTCTTTTCAGGTAACTGTAGAGAGCTACAAGGGCTCCATTGTAGTCTTTGACTACATTTCACAGCCTAGAATTAAACAGAAGGTAAAATGGCCACTAAAGTTTCCCCAGCCAATCCAGTAGCTAATGTGGGCAAGGTTTCTGCAGCTAACTGCCCACAAGGGAATGAGCTGACATTGACTTTGACTGCTACTGAATCCACAAATCAATCACCAACTATCTACATCCGAATAAAAAAATAATGAGTTTAAAATTAATATTTTCAGCAAAATGCGAAGATTTTGCACCTTGAAATTTAAATGTGTGGTGTTGTTTATATACATTAGTCTTTGTAGACCACAGTCCATGAGGACCATAACACTGCAGTAGTTTTTCCAGTTTACCACTTAAAGCCTCCTCTGACTCACAGCTAAATGCAGAAGGAAAGTCAAAACAGCTTTGGATAGATAAATACTTAAATACTTAGATACCAGATAAATATTTAAAGTGTTTAAAGATGTTAGTCTTCTATTTAATCCAAATCTTTATCTGATATAAATCTGTCCAGCTCAACAGAATGAATGGTGCAGCAAAAAAACAAAGTCTGGATCTTATTTTCAAGACTTCTCTAGACAGTAAATGAATTGAATTGGTGTTAAATATTTCTAAATCCAATTACTAATTTCTCACCGACTGATAGTTTCTCAAACATCATTTAAATCAGAATAGATGGAGATATCTTATTTATATATCTGCAGAACAGCTGTGTTCAGGTAGTGCTGGAATAGACACACATCTCCATTAACTTTACCTGCTAGACTGATATACACATCTGAGCTAGTCAACCTGGTCTACTCATAGGATTAGTTGTGATGAACTGATACTTCTAAAAGTGAATTCATCCTTCATCTTGGTAAAAATTAAAATCTTTCAGATGGTCTGAGATCTAGAAGTGTCTACTTCTGCCTACTGACTGTGAAGGGAAAATACGGTTAATTCACATATCTACACTGCTTTCTCTAAATTAAGATGAGATTAATCTTTGCAGTGAAACAAACTTATCACTTAGCTGTGCTTTGGATTACATAGAGTCTCTGCACAAACATGTTTTTGTAAATGACACTTCATGACTTACAAGAAGAGAGAGACACCTGGTGCAGAGTGGTAAATTCCTCTCTAAAACTGAGTGTGTAATAGTCGAGTTGCAACTTGCACCTTTTTCCAAAGACAGTTTTTTCTTTTCTGTCACAGCTCATATGTCTTTTCCCATGTTATTCAGGTACCCTAAATAGCAAAGAGAATTTCCTGAGAAGGATGTGGGCCAGTCTAGGACCTGTGACACTGTCTTTCCATTACTTCATAACTCTTTCCTTGTACACAGGAATAAGAAGAGTCTGGAGATGGCAAAAAAAAAANATGGAAAAAAAAAAAAAAAAAAAAAAAGACCAAAATTTACTGTCTTGATTTTCCTGCAAAACTTCATTGTCTGCTTGGTTGCTATTGCTATCTTGGGTGAGTGATGCACTACATAAAAAATATAAAAAAAACAATGGGTGCTTGCAAGAGTATCCTCAGGAATCACCACAATTTGAGTAGAAGGAGAATCAGAAGGTTCAGATCACTGGGGTTCTTCATCCCATCATCATCCCTCCTGTAATGCCAGAGAAACTCTTTACTGTGACAACATTCAGTTCTTCAGTCCTCTGAGTGTTTGAGATAGTTGTGCTCTGATAGCCTTAAGGAGAATGTACCAGCTGCCAAATGGAGCTGTTTTTGCTTTAGGGCTCCGCGTACTCCTGTTGCTTAAATTGTGATCTAGAAGAAGAATTCAGGGTAAAAATAAAATGAGATAGAGCTGATACATTGCTGGAATGTTGAGAGCTTTAAGATAGTGAATTCTGGAGTCAGATAACATTTGCTAAGCAATAAGAAATCTTGATTCAATATATTTATTAAGTAAGACACAAAAACGAATGAGTTAAGGCAGGAAAACAACTGAATTTGGTCAATAATACTGTAGATTTAATCAAAATACAGTGAACTTTTTAAAAAGTCACAGTTATAAAAATCACAGTTCTTACATATAAAACTACTCAAAACTGCAAATTTACTTTTTATGGCAAATTCCCATTCATCTCAATTCCATTGTCTGCCTGAGCATTCAGAAACGTATACAGATGTTTTATTTATTAACAAATCCAGAAAAACATATCTGAATTCAGTCACATGTTAGTCTAGCAGACAACCAAAGTCATATGAAATGGATCCAGCTTGGAAATTGTAGTTGTATTTACTCTGAATTCACCTCTACGACATAGTGAGAAATAAGAGAGCAAAATGGAAATATTATGGTCATATTTAATGAGTCCTTTGTGGAGGATCACATGCACCCACCATCGGTAAAGTTCCCCAATAAGAATTCAAAGATATATTGGTCTGGTCTTTACCAGCAATTTCCTGTCAAAAATGTACATACAGAATATCCTGAAATTTTCAGTTATAATTTTTGAAATCTCCATTTTGTGAGAATCTCTCATATAAGGTACTATTTTCCCCATATGCTTATGTATGTATCTTTGCTATGTGTGTAGGGAGTCACACAAAGAGGTCTGGGAGTCAACTCTAGTCTACCTGTAAGCACCTACATTAGCACTGGCTATTAAAGTTTCCATTACAGTCAGTGGACATTCATCCATGTCTAAGCCAAATGAGACCAGAATAAAACACTTTCATTTAGTCACCTGAATCTTTATTTCTTTCCACAAATTTTGTTGGGTTAGATTTCCATTGAGTATTTTAAAAGCCTGTTCTCTTGTGAAGAACATATATCAGCTCTGTTGTCTAAACATGATGTCTATCGTCACTTTAGATGCAGTATCTCTCCAGATATAACAGAAAAAGAACAGGACCTCAGGAGAACTCCAAACCTTCCAGAGTGGCCACTGGAGCACATGTAGAATGTCCTAGGACAACTCCAACAGCTATGAACATCCAATTGGACATCTAAAGCATAGATTTATACTTTGGGGTTCATCAATCTGTTAATGTATTCTGTCCCTATTATTTTTTCTTCAACTACCCGGAGGAGTATAAACACAGTGAAATTCTCATGTAAATAAAAGATAGAAGAGCAAGAAGATGCTGATAAGGAAAAAGAAATCAGTTTCCCATATTCATGTGTATGGGAGAAATAATTAGGAATTGAAGCAGCAATAGGGATATCTTTCTAATGAAATAGAGCATTACAAAATTGAGTAAATCACCTGGAAATGATGTAGTGTGTCCATGCCTGAACACTTAGGTGAACAGGTAGATAGATGTCATGGACTAGGCTTCATCCTGAAGTATCTTCCAGCCTGACTTCTAATAATTTTATGACTGTATTTTTCTATGCTAGGGAATTGGGAAATTATCCCTGTGGGTGGAAATGGACTTACTCTTATCACATAGGCCTCCTGACACCACCAACAGAATTTTAAATGAGGAGCTAGACGGTCTGTAGTTCTTTAATAGGGCTTTGCTGCCAAGGGGCCCAACATGTTTCCCATAATGAGGCAAGGGTAGGAGGAGAGAAGAGGGAAATTCCTCCATTCTTGATATTTCCATATTATTTTGTAATTAATTTGATGCTTTTACAGAAAATTAATTGGTTTTTGATAATGAAATAGAGAGGACTAGTCAGACACTGTCAAATTAAAAAATATATATATCAATGTCTAATAGGCCCCCACGTCAGCCTGATAATGCTGTCTCCCTCAGGTGCCTAGAAAAAAATAGCCCAAGAGGAGACACTGTGGAAGTACTTGTGAATATAAGGGTTAATCTGCCTTCCATACCCACTCCCCAACTCCCTCACAATGAAAGCTAAGCAGATTAATTAAAACTTAAAAGGATTCTGATTTAGTTATGAGTAAGAAAGTGAAGTGCTGCAACCTCACGCCTATAATTCACCACCACAGAATGACATTCGGACAGGCCCGAGCTATTATTAGCTCATGATGTAGTATGTTCCCTGCAATTCTTCACAAAGACATGGCCTCCTTTTTAGCTTTTTTCCTCCTCTTTTTTTCCCACCCTTCCCAAGAAGATGGTATTTAAAAGGGGTAAACATTAATTTGTAGGAAGATGACAGCTGTGTGTCACACAGGAGGCTGATGGATCAGCTCTGTAAGCTCAACAGGTATCTGCTCCACTTCATCTGTCATTCCCTGGTGAAACAGAAAGCCATTCCATACCATTTCTGCTTAATATTTCATTTTCTTTCCCCCCCAACATATAATCTGTGGAAAAGGAGGAAGAGGGAAAAAAAAAGAAATCCACAGTAAAGAGTATCTCCCTGTACTGCTCTGAGTACAATGAATATTCATAGGGCAAGTTATTTATTTTCCACACATAGAGGCTAAGTTCCCACATTATTTACTATAGCAAATCATTTACAAATTTCTGTGGTCATACCTTCCAGCCACCAAACCCACAAACTATAAATATATTTCATCCAGTATAGAGTGCTGGTATAAAACCTGTTAAAATAGTTGAATGTCCTTAAAAATATGGGGATGAAAACATGAGTGTACAATGCTATTTGTTTGTTCTCAGCATAATGGTGATTCGCAATCTACTAAGCTAATCCTCCCCTTTGGATTTTGCTTTCAAACAGGAGATGTACTTGGATACACCTTTAATGATATCTGTAATAGTAACTGGGCAGATTGGTTTAATTAGAAACTTTACAAGATGGACAAAATATTTCACATCATACCTTAGAGGAGAAATAAGTCACTAAGGCTTTGGAAGATGCTGTTTGTTTTCTTTATCTGCTGGAGGGATGCATGCTCACACCTCCCATCTTTCTGCAGTCTGACTTAAGTATCAGCTTGCAAGAACTTCTGAGGAGGAGAAGTAAAGGTGGTATCCATATTTCAAAGCTACTCTTTGTATAGAAAATCAATCCATCTTCAGTAAAACAATGACAGAACAGAAACTGAGCATAACTGCAAAGTATACTGTAGCATAGCATAACAGAGACACGAAGCTGAGCTCTAGGTCCTGTTCCAAGAACAGGTTTCACCTGTTGCACCCATGCAGGCTGAGGAAGACACACTGGAACCAAGATATTTCTTCAGGTGCGTTTCTGATGACTACATAGAGGATCATCTTCCCTCCCAATGCACATTTTTCTTGTTCGTATACCCAAACAATTCTACTCAAAATGAGGTTTGGAGTGCATATTCCAGAATGTATTGGGTAAGCACTGGGAGGGACAGAAAAAACTCCACTTGTGTGGGGTGTGATATGACCCTTCTGGCAGAGGAAGCAAGCATGGTTTCCCACATCTTAAACAATCAAACCTCAGTGCATGCAGCAGCAGAGGAACTCATAAATGCTGCTGGATTTCAGCACTTGTATGCTGCCTAAGTTCCATTTTAGGGTCAGAGGTTATAAGGGCAGGATATGAAACTAGATTCATC
Source organism: Odontophorus gujanensis (assembly GCA_013399175.1). Lineage (NCBI taxonomy): Eukaryota > Metazoa > Chordata > Aves > Galliformes > Odontophoridae > Odontophorus > Odontophorus gujanensis. The sequence goes on along the minus strand of VXAB01008697.1, from coordinate 15,706 downwards.
AGCAATGGAATCACCTTTAAAATTTAAGTGACTATTACGCCTCTCTTTAAGTACCCAACTTCAAAAAGTTTGCATTAGGCTTGCAGTAGCTGGTAGAATCAACAAGGAGGAAATTCAGTGGAAGTCTAATGGAGCATATCCCTATTTTTCTAAAATTGCAACTAGTCCTAAATACTGATATACCCAATGAGTTGGAATTGCAGTTTTTAACAGCTACAGTGTGTCTAAACAGGCAGATTGGGGTAGGTATCAGCTTGGTTACCTTAACCTTAATGTTGACACCTGAAGCCTTCAGAACAAAGACAAGTACATGGGGCTGACAGATATGACACATGGCATGCATGTGAGGATCTATACAGTTCCAGAGTGACAATGGAAACCAGGTGCCCTTGGGTGACTGTAATGCATCAAACACATGTATGTAGACAACTGCATGAAAGTCACAAAAATATAGTCAGTAAAGAAATAAATCAGGCCAGCTGGGCCTTTTAGCACCTGCCATTCCAAAATTTGCCTTTTTAGATTGCTTCAGAAGGCTTCTTGGGAGCTTTGGAAGGTTGTTGAGTTTCACTTTTTTATCCTCATGTTTTCTTCTTACAATTAAGAAAACTATGTTCCTATTTTCTTTTCTATTAGAAAAGATTCAGTGATCATAACAAAATGGCAAAAAAAAAAACAAAAAAAAACAGAATCACAGAACTGTAGGGGTTGGAAGGGACCTCTGGAGTCCAACCCCCTTCCAAAGCAGCTCCCCAGCCCAGGTTGCACAGGTAGGTGTCCAGGTGGGTCTTGAACGCCTTCAGAGAGGGAGACTCCACTACCTCTCTGGGCAGCCTGTGCCAGTGTTCCATCACACTTACAGTGAAGAAAAAGTCACAAAATCCAGTGGACATGTTCAGATTTTATGGTATAATTTCTGACAATAGCAAGAGAACAATTCTCACATCTAAAGTTATCTCAATGCATAATATTCAGTGAAATGCATCTGTTTTTGTTCTATTAAATCCACAATCTCTTTTTGAGGTACTTTTGTTTTCTTCAGTTGTTTCCAGGGATGTGAATTTTGTTAGGAAATGATCCATTGTCAAGACAGAGCTTTTTGGTTATACTGAATATGTCAGACTCATTTGATTGAATTATATCCTCTTGAAAATGTTTATTTACCCATCGTAGTTTGAGTTTCTCTATTCCAGAATGAAAGGCCATCATGGAAGTTCATTATTCATCTTTGTGTTTATCTAGTTGGAAAATATTTTAAACTATTTAGACTACTGTTATTTCACTCTGGGCACCTGTAGATGCTTAGGGGAAAATAATTTAAATCAGACTGTGAAATCAGAAGTACATTCATGGGCCATATATATGATAAAGAAGTCTCTTTTTTCTGGACGATGGAACTAGACATGTTTTCCAACAAAATCACTTCTGGTGCATCAGTTCCAAGTTCTTCTGTCCGAAAAGATCTTCCTGACTTGTCACACAGCATCTGACATCTTCTCCATCACGTTACCCTGAACAGCCTTACACAGCCCACTGAAGAAAAGACAAAACCCAAAGGGTTAGTCCTGGATGTGCAATGCCATGTGAACATGAAGGATGTCTATAGATCAAAAAATATTTCCTCTTATTCTCAGGCTACATTTTTTTGACCAATCCTCAGCTGTTTTGTAAAAGAAGATGCGTTCAGTAAGACCACAGACCATCTACAGAGCTTTTTGGTTTCCAACATTCACCTTTAATGACTGTCTGTTGGGAAAAAGCATGAAAGGAAAAATGTACACTGATGTTCCCACATTTTAGCTCTCCAGCTTCCTGCAATCTGTGGCTATGCTGTTTCCTGACCCGTGGGTTATTTCTTTGTCTATCACACTCTGTGATATTTTCCTTCCATGTTCTTATCTAATTGCTTTTTGAACCCGTGGATACTTATGACGCTCACAACATCCCATGGCAATGGGTTTTGTAGTTTAATTATGTGCTGCATGAAAAAGTGTTTTCCTTTAATCATTTTGAACCCAACTATAGACAACTTCATTTGATACCTTCAAGATTTGTATTACAAGAAATTGCTCTTTCTTCACTGTTTCCGTGTTTGTCATGATTTCATTGACATCTGTCACATCTTGGAGAAATTACTTTCCTCTCTGAAGAGACTAATATTAGTTTATCTCCTTTAACATGGAACCTCTTTCATATCTTTAAACATCTTGACTGTTCCTTTATTTTATATTTTTTCCTCTGTTTATATAGAAAGATAAGGATATCTCATACAATAATTTGTACCTCTCTAAACATCATTTTATCATACAAGTACAGGAGAATTTTGTACCCACTTCTGACTGCAAAGATGTGAATCAGCAGAGAGTTTGGTTCTCCACATTCAATAAATACTAAGCAGTTACTATTTATCATGGAAAAAAATCTATTCTGGTGAGTGATGTGGGTTCCATATTGAAAAATAAAACAAAACAAAAACAAAAACAAAAAAGTATTTATTTAATATTTGGTTTGATTATTCCATCTGATGTTCTCCAATCTGGTGGAGAGAAAACAATATGTTCTGTTAATGACTATGTTTTTAATGTCTGATGAATTTTCTTCTGTGAGAGAAGGACACAGCTCTTTCAAACTCAGCAGCTGAATAGATCTATACACCCTGCGGCAGAATGTTGCCAGGATAATGACACAGCTAATGTAATTAATTAACCCTTTTGAAGTCTTAATGTTTCAAAATTTCAGGTAATGTCGTTTAGGAAGTGATTTTATTTTATTTTATATGGATTTACGTAAAATTGCAATTTGATACCTTAGCAGTAAAAACCCTAAAAACAACAAAAACAAACAGATGAATAGGTCTGACCACTCTAAGTGAAGAAAAAGGATAAATTAAATAAGCAGAGGATCATNGAGTTTTGATTACAAAGCTTGGGGAGTGGGTTCAAAAACTAGATATGTTATGGATTGCAGACAGTGTGACCTTGACTGCAATGTGCTTAATTGCCATGTGCCTCATTCTGTGGTCTTTGAAAAAAAGGCACCATCTCATTTCTTTATCCCAGATTTTTTTGCCTCAATTATTCAGACTGCAAATAGGGCAGGATTCATTCCTTTTTGTGGTAAGAACAGCACTTGGTAGAGTGAAATTCTGAACTTGACAGAAACCTTGAGATACTATGTTCTATTGATGAGATGTCACTCCATTGATAAACATGTGTAGGAAACTGAAGTCATTTCAAGTTGCACTTCAATTTTATTTAAGACAACTAGCTATATCCCACTTGGATTTACACTGGTGAAAATCTGCAATAATGTTCTTGAGTTCTCTGGAATTTTCATTTACACCAAGTGAACAAAAAACTCATTAATTGCTTTTTTTTTTAATCTATCTATCTATCTATCTATCTATCTATCTATCTATCTATCTATCTATCTAACTATTTAGAGAAGAACTAAAATTAGAGCGTGCCTGTTGCAATAAGATTATATTTGATGCCTATTTTAATATATGGAAAAACAGCTTAAGTGTTGCTACTGAAGATTACATCCTCTGTTAAGCAATCATGTGACTTAAGAATCTCTGTATAAATGAAAACTTTGGTTTGCTATTAGCTGATCTTTGGATAACGCTTACGCCTATGATTTTTCTTTGTTTTTTGGTCTAAAATTAACAGAAACCTAAACATTTCTCTCATCTTAATGGTGGCATCTAGTACCACTTTGTGTTCATGGGATATTCTGCTTGGCCTCTTGTTGCTACACCGGAGAGATGTGTTTCCCCAGTGGTCTTTTAGGAGGTTCTGGGTACCAAATGGCACCCACATCGAGGCAGCTAAATGGTCCCTGTGGTGTAATTCCTTAGCAAAAAGCCACTATCCTTGTACATGGATTAGGTCCAGGACCATGCTGAAGGGATGAGAGCTGACACCTCAGTTATTCAACATCAAAATACTGAAATTCAGTGATTAACTGTAGGTATGTAAAGGAGGGTCTCTTTATTTGTTGTCAGAGCATATTTATATCCCAAGGCAGTGGGCGAGCTCAAGAAATATCCAAGATGTAGGTGACAACCCACAAGATTCTGAAGGTTTAGGAGCTATCTGAACAACGGGAACAGTTCTCTAGAGCTGATGCTGAGGCACACCGAGCTCCGGTAGCATCAAAATGACATGGGGCTCTGTGACACCAGCAAGAGCTGCCCCCAAAGCCCCTAACTCGCCATGTCTTCACTCCAAACCTCTGTTTCCTCCCTGATGCTGGCTGACAAATGTGACACAACCTGATTCTCCCTGTTATTCCCTTGCACTACAAGCTCCATTAAATGATTTCCGTGCTGACAGAAACAAGGCTCTTGCTCTGAGGGAATTTAGGAATTTGCACACTACAGCTGTTTTCTTGCATTTTTTCATCCTGCATGATTTTTGAAACTATTTCTACCTCCTGTCAAGGAAGATTTTATCCACAGTTGAGGATATTTATGATAGTCTGACAATATTTCATTTTATACCTTTATTATTTTTTCGCTTTAGAGATCTAAAGTATTCTCCATCACAGTCAGTTATTATATATACCCTAATAACACATAACTCTGCAAGCACCAAGTGAAATCTGCATCACCCTTGAGTAGAGTAACTCAGGATAGTGTAGAAAGTGTTGTATTTTACGAGGCTGCCTGCGGTTCCAGGAGTCGTGCCCCAGATGAGCAGTAGTGTAGCTGATTTCCAAGCTACACTAAGGGGAAAGCTAACATGAGAGCCAGGTACACCAGTTTTGAACAAGCTGGGAGATTTCCTATGCCAAGGCAGCAGAAAGATCCTCTCCTTTGGCTAATGCTTTGAGCATCTTAGAAAGAATCCTATTTCCACATCCCATGTTTTTTTTCTGGCAGTAAGCATTCCAGACTGTGTGTATGAGCATGCTTTAGCAGCCTGGAACACTGGCACTAATCCCTTTTCAATCCTGATGGCAATATCAGTGTATTAACAGAGGTTTTTTAATTGTGAGCTTTCAAAAAGCCATATTAAAAAATAAAAATAATAAAAAAAAGGCAATATAATCCTGCCCCAATGCTATTTCAATGCTAATAAAAAACGATGAATAGACTGAAGACCTTAGTAAATAAAACCATGTTATTTTACTTCAGGGATCGCAATTGTTGGCCAGATTCATGATTTTCACTGAAAATGAGATTGGTGCATTTATTTTAGCCTGAGTAGATAATTCACACTGAGAAATAGTTCAATAATTATTCTCATTAGTCAACTAGGACAGGGGAAGCTGTAATGGATTTAAGTTGAAGCAGGGAAATTTAGGTTAGGTTTTCATAGTTAAAATGAGAGAGAAGAATGGTAAAGAAAACAAATAAGCAAGCAAGCAAACAAACAAACAAACAAAAAACCAACAAAACAATTCAGGGAAAAAAACAAGGAGCAGCAAGATGTGGTGTGAAATAATGAACAGTGAGAAAAGGCAGATGTTGATAAGGAGACCCCTTGGCTAAGCAAAGCATTCCTTAAGCCCGGTGAAGACATGAGCAAATGTCTTTTATTTATTTACACTACTTTATTATTTCAGCGAAGTTATTTGTTCAAGATGCAAATCTCGATTTGTTACTCAGTTGTTGTCTACATACATAATTTTTTTTATCAATATGAATCTGCAAATCTAACGCAAAGAAGAGTTTTGGAAGGTGAGAGCTATTCAAGGTGAGGGTGGTGCATCATAATTCCTTTACCAAGAGCTCTTGGCTCATCTTTACTGTAATATATCTTCACATGTTTACTATCCAGGCTGGTGGGTTTTATAATCACAGAATCATAGAATGGTTTGGGTTGGAAGGGTCGTTTAAGATCACCTAGTTTCAACCTCTCTGCTATAGGCAGGGACATCTCCCTGTAGACCAGGGTTCTCACAGCTCCATCCAACCTGGCTCTGAATGCCAAATTGCTTTGAATTATAGAATTTGTGAGTTCTTCCTTTGGATTTCAAGAGAAGCAACCCTACATTTTATAGGTGGACACAAGGTTTCCCAGCTGAAACAGTACCATTCTGATGCGGCTGTACTGCTCTCCTGGGGACCTTCATGTAAAATTGTAGCACACTTCTTCAGCTAGAATAAACCATGGAGATTTCTGAACAGAGGTCCACTGAGTCTTCACCCAGAGTTCAAGTACTTTTTACTCCAAAGGCATTGTAATTTTAGGACAATGCAAGAGAAGTACCTAGGGGTTGTACAAAGATGTAGAAATGCTCAAGAGAAACTGGAAAATATTTACTACATTTTGGGGATTTAGAGCTTGTGGCTTTAACAAACTGTGAGCACTCGCTAAACAAATCACTGAAAGCTGTAACACTGCTTTATTTTTCTGCAACCCTAATAAATTCAGTGGCACTTTACATGATTCTCAGGCTTAATCAGCAGTCTGTTGCAGTTTAGCCATTAAAAAATTAGAAGCTTAGCATTCGTTAAACAGACAGACACATTCAGAAAAGCATTTCATCTCCACTGTCTTGACCGCGCCTTATAGGTGGGATTAATCACTCTCCAGGGGATCATGTTTCTCCTTCCTGTTCCCCAGTGAAGGAAACCACCACCAGATCAGATGGTACACCTATCTTGTTATCTAAGGTAGATCTGTCCAAAATGGATTAAGAAGGACAGTATTAGGTAGTGTTAAGAACGACAGAGAATAGAACTTCCTTTCTAAGATTGCTAATGCTTTCAGGCAAAACAAGAAGACAGAAAATGAGTTTGCAAACCAGCCCGTGACATTATATCTGTAAAATAATTACTATAATACACTGAAACTACAACAATGGCAAGAATGCTTTCAAGGTTGTTATCTAGGTTGTGTAATCAAGAAATTAAACCCTTGACTCATCTTATTGAACTATGGTTTTTAAAAAGTAATGCGTGTTGACTAAGTTATCTGGAAAACATATCCCAGTGGTCAGCAAAGAGAATATATCCTAGGGAGAACACTTGATTCCGTCAGAAATTTGATGTCTCTTTTAGTTGGGATTGATTTCTATCTTGGCGTACCTAACACTTTCCCACAGCACTTCTGACTTAGTATATCTATCTCCTTCCAACAGCATAGCAGGAACCTAGAAAAGTAGCTGGGATTAAATGCCTAATTTTAGGATTGGAAAAGTTAGGAAAAATGACCTTCACCCAGAGTGAAAATGCAAAATGAATTTTGATAAGGATCCACAGTAGCTGCTACTTCACTGAATCAAAGAGCTGTGACTGATGACTGCTCGTGGACTCATATGAACATGTCATAGAAACAATTTTTTATTTACATCTGAGAAAGTGACCTTTCTGAATAGCAACAATAATTCAGAGGGAAATGGAATAAGAATACTCCACATAGCATAAGTGAATATAGACCTATAGACCTATGCCAAGGTCTAGAAATTGTAGCATGAATACTGAAAGCTGAGAGAACAAGCTTGCTGAGTGTAGTGACAATAGGAAGTCATTAAAGTAGTGCAGAAAGGTTATCATTAGACATTGGACTTCTTCTAGTAGCTAAATTAAGAATTAGTACTGAATTTTCTGGTTTAATAAAGAAATAAATTTTCATCTTTTGCAATCTGGTAAAATTTCCCAGAGTAACAGGTTATAAAAGTTCATCAGATGCTATATCTCACAGAATTCAAATGCTAAGAGGGTAATGTGTTTCAGATATACACCAAACCTACTAAGAATAAACACAGAAAAATTTACTGATGGATTGTATTGGTCAGCTCTAAAATCCACCTCTTCCACAGGATATATTTCTATATTAAAATGAAACAACATAGGCACTTCTCATAGATTATTTCCCTATTTTAATTCAGCTTTAGAGAACAGATCCTCATTGGTAGCTGGGTCTCTTTAGACTAGAAATAAAGTCTGAATGTTTTATTCTTTCTGACAGGTCCCCATGAAATTCCAAATCTAACTGGGAGAAACGCAATGTCTAAATGGATCAACTAAATGCAACAGAATCTTTCTAGTGATTTTGATGCTCTTTGTGTTAGTGTTCCATAAACACCAGTGCTGCTGAAACATTTGAAATACTGTTGTTATACATTATAAGAGAAAAAAACAATGTGATCAGAATTGTGGAAGTCCTTTGGATTAGGGCAAGAGGAAGTGAAGTTTGGATGCAGTCCACTGCTGTCAATTAACTCATACCAATATATGATCCGCAAACTGAAAAACAAGAGTTTGATGCAGTCTCATCCATTCTATTAAAAGCTTGCCCACATAGTTTTATGAATATCTCATTCATTTTCATTTTTAGTACTGGCACTGATAATGTACATATACAAAGGAGTATAAACTTTTGGAAGGAAATTGATTCATTATGACATAGCGTCACAAATTTCATGGCAACTGTTGAAGTACATTTCTTGAAATGTCCAATAGTAATAATCATAATAATAATAATAATGTAACCATATGTCAAATTTTTAACTCCCAAGTAGAAAACTGTGAGTATATCTATATGAGTAAAGAAAGTGCTGGGAATATTGCTGTACATAGATTTGTATCTAGAGCGCTTTGTGTCATGGTTTTTGTTCCAGAACAACTAGTGTCGTCACAAATGATGGACAGCTCTTTTCAGGCAGTTTGGATGCATTCACAGAGTTTTGGAGGCTGAGGCAGTTTAGTAGTATGCATGTAACATACCGATGGCCCATTTCTCTGGGGACCAGAGAATAAGTGTCTGTACTATTTGTTCCACCAATAACTGGATACCTGAAATATTTGATCTTCTAAACATTAATCCCAACTCATCAAATTAAGAGATGTTTAATATCCTGACTTAGCTATCTTTACTGTCTTAAATTTCTGCTGTCACAAAACTAGCCTTCCAAGATGTGTGTTCCTCTTCTCTCTGATAGGTTCTGGTTCATCAGTGACAAAAACATGGTTTAGACTTTAGGATTTCCCTTCTCTGACACAATGATTTCATCCTGATGTTGGTGCTGAGATGTAAGTTCGATTAGTTTTTGATTAAACTTAGGAGCAGTCTCAAATACCTTTCTAAATCTGCCAAGAGCAGAATATCAGACAGGCAACTAGCATCATTAAGATCTACTTCGAACAGAAGAACAAATTTGATAATACCTGTGCTAATTTGGCATTTCTCTTTATTCCACACACTTTTTTTTTACACAAGGCAGTCATTCCTGTGGCTTGTTTGTTCCTAGCAGTTACATAACATTTAAATCAACGTAGTGTTTGTGCATCTTAAGGGAGCACTTTATATTCATAAAACATTTTGCAGTTTATTTTGTCACTACAGTTTTAAAGTTAGGTGAAAATTATTTTTGGTACTTATAAGAAAAGTGCAAGTAAATCTGCAACATGTGGTTCATTTCTTCCTAACCCAATCAACATTAACTGCAGTAGAAGAAAAATATACCTTTATTCTTCTTTGGATACAAAATTCCATTGCTTGCACAGGAACATGATAAAGTAGCACTGTCCTAAGCAATGAATGAGTGAAAAGGAAAAAGATTTTTCTGCACATCCTGTACTGCCTTTCTTCTCCAGTGTTTCAGCATTCTCAGTACAGAAGTTGAGTTACCCATTTGCCCACGCACTTTTTCCTCTCTTCTGATTTTTTTTCTTCTTTTTTTTTTTTTTTGCATTTGGAAACCTCCTACATCTCTGAAAATGTTAATGGGCTAATTATCACTGGGTTAATTTGCAAGTCATATTCCCTCCTGCCCCCAACAGTAAAAAGGAAAAAAAAAAAAAAAGAGAGAATGTGCCTCCCCCATTTTATTTTTCGGCAAGACAAAAAAAAAAATAAAAAATAGGCGAGTGAACTTAGCCACAAAATAAGTCAAGGGAAAAATGAAGTACTAATTAAGAAAGCTGGGGTTTTATGCAAATGACTTCTTCACCGAAGACAGTCTAATGAATGTGCCCTGAGTCGATCCGTGTGCGTTTTCGCCAAGCTGACAGCTGGCTCGGAGGAAGGTCAGACAGAATCAAGCGTGCACAGAGCATAATCCTTCAGATTGGCAGCTCTGCCCCCTGGTCACTGTTTGATTATCTCCCAAATTGCTGTATTTCACAGAGATAATGATTTTTTATGGTCACAGATTTGAAGACAACTGCTGTATCCTGAGGGTTGTCGTTCTGCAAGGAGACACTGCTGCTTCCTTCAGAGAAGAAGAAGGGGGGAAATAGTTGTGCTCTTTTTTTTTTTTTTTTTTTGCCTCTCTCCCCCACTCTCCCCATCTCTTCTTTATTTATTTCTTTATTTGTTATCTCACTCCCAGTAAAAAAGAGCCCCTGTTTCAACCAATTAGCACACTTGTCCCATGCCTGTGCATCCGCATACCACAGCAGAAATTCCTGTGCAGAGCTGCTCACATCTCAAGGAGATAACACAATTCTCCAATGAAGTATGAAAGAGCAAGTACACAGGAGGGGAGGGGAATGACCAGCAATCTGGGGGGGCTCTGAAGGAATTCCCTGCATTTGGTTAATGCTCATTGCTTCTTGTTGGCTTGTTGTCTTGATCATCAGGTATGGTGGACCTTGGGGGCTTGCACAAAAATGTGGGCCAGGAAAGGGGGCAAGTGTCAGGGAGGAGTCCAGGTTTTCTAAACAAGCCATGTGCAGATGTACAAAGATCACAGCTTCTCCCACTATTCAGTTCCTCCCATTGGTACCTGTGGATGGATGTCGTGTTGAAGCTCAACAGTGAATGTTTAAAAAATGTGAAAAATAAAGGCATTTAGTGGTTCAGGAAGGACTGAGTGGGATAACGTGAACTCTCTGTGTCCACAAAACCTGGTCATACATCACACAATGAATTTTTTTTTCCTTTTTGTTAATAAGTGAGTTTTACAAAAGAGGATGTTTGCCTATATAGACCAGGTCAAAATATCTGACAAACAACAACAACAGCAACAAAACAACAAACCAACAGCGAAGTACAATAAAACAGTATAAAAAACAAACAACAACAAAAACCAAACCATACAAAAAAAAATCCAAGCAAATGAAAACAATAAAAATGAAACAAAGACAATATATATGTTCCTATGACTCCAACCATCTCAAAGAAGACAGGATGGGTTGATCACCCATAGAGAGGACTTGGGCACCCAAACCAAAAATCTGAATTTATCAATCTAATTTCAATTATTTAATTTAGCTGTTCACATGTAAATTCAATGATTTGAATTTTATAATGTATCAACAGAGAGAGGACATTTCATAAGTGCTGCTATATGGTCACTTTCAGAGCGATAGCACTCCTGTGACATGAGGTTCTTTGATCCCTGTATTTGGAAAGGAATCATTTTCAGGGATGTGAAAAAAATAGTGCCTTTCTGGAAGTGACAAACTGTGATAGGAATTCTGAGCTCTCATTGAGTCCATACAGAGGACTTCTGTTTCGTGACTGCATCTGATCAGACACCAACATGAGCATCCCAAGTGTCCTAAACCATGTTTGCTGGTGGGCTACTGTAGGAATTCATCATGCTGCTTTGGGAGTTCAGCTAAATTGCTGTGGCACTGACAAGGATGGGTCTTAATTCACCATGAAGACTGTGAAAGCAAAAATGAGAAAAAATCTAGTGAGGAAATCTGCTGTATAGACTTAGCATGATCAAGGAAACTATTTTTTGCCTCATTTCTCATATCTGGAGCTCTAATATATACAGTGAACAATGCCCTGTTACTGGAGAAACATGGCATCTAGCTAAAATCACAGGAGGGGAAATAACTCTTCCTCCTACAAGTAGAAATAAAATGCACAGCAAACTACTCACAATTCAGAGTTCCTTCCCTGTGTATACTGACAGAAACTAGAGCACAGATTGACTTGATCTTTTTAGCCTCTGCCTATATTTGCTTGAATAGGTTTCTTCCTTTATTATCCTCAATATGTTTAAAGGCTTGCAGGGAAATAATGCAAGAGCCCTCCTGTGGCTGATTTTAACACCTACCATTCACGTTTCAGCTGTAAGACACTAATAGCCAAGTGGCCAGAAATATCTGCTTTTAATAATGCACAATATCCTCACAGTTATGGATGGAAAAAGCTGATTATGCTAAACTATCTCCAAGTCTACATAGAGTTACTTGCTACAGTCAGTTCACACTTATTTTTCTAGGCACAGTGCTAACATTTTTTGAATTTCCACCCACTATTTTTCCTAATACTATTAGAATCTAATAGATATCTCTCTTTTAGTTTATCTGGAAGTTTATCTGGAAACTCACCCATCATTTTGAATGGGGAAGAGGGATTGAACTAAACGTTCTCCTAGTACCTCAAGTTTGTTTTCATTCTTTAACGTCTGCAATCTTCTAACGTTTGTAGACTATTACTTTCCCTCAGGGCCCTTTTCAGTTCTTTTAATCCCTCCTTTTAAACTGATACCTCAAAAGTCTCCACTCCTCTCCAAATCCATTTGTTCTTTTTTTCTTCTTTTTTCTTTTGGGTCATAAAAAGTATCCAGATGGTTGAGGTACTCCTAATAAGCTGCATCAGACACTGCTATTGAACAACTGCTCCTCTCCTTAGATGTGCAAAGTCATTATTTTGGCAGTCTCAGATCACATAGATCTCACATTTTCTTGACCTAGTAGATTTTACATTCAAGTCTATTTTTCCCTCCCAAGAAAAGCTCATCATTATTAATTTTTAGTTGTAAGGGATCTTCTGGGGTTGTCACATTGCAGGCATTAAGAGAAGCATGACTTCCCAAGCAAGGTAAGTTCAGTGATGTTCACAAAAGTCTGAGCTGCCTTGAAGAAGTAGCACCGGAGCCATGCAGTAGACAAATCTGTCTTTAACCTCAAGCCTCCATTGTCAATCTGTAACTTGCTCAGCTACCCAAGCTTACAGCATCAGATGTCAACTTGAGAATCTGTAGTATGATTTGTAAACTCCACTGAAAAACACATGATATAAAGCAATTTTTGAACGAAGAAGGCAGAAGAAAGTGATAGGGCAAGGGGACATGGTTTTAAACTAAAGGAGAGGAGATTTAGATTAGATGTCAGTGGGAAGTTTTTCACTGAGAGAGTGGTGAGGTGCCCAGAGAGCTTATGAATGCTCTGTCCCTGGAGGTGTTCGTGACCAGTTGGGGCCCTGGGCAATCTGATCTACTATGTGATCTAGTGGCTGGCAGCTCTGCCTGTGGCAGAGTGTTTGGAACCCAATGATCCTTGGGCTCCCTTCCAACCCAAGTCATTCTATGCTCCTATGAAAAGATAAACCTCTAAAATACTAAAGATATATAAATATATATAAGATATATATATATATATATGAATAACTCGTAATAATCCTGTCTGCTTACTTGCCAAAACCAGGGAAGAAATTTTCCTCTGTTAGGAACCAAGAAGAAAATAAGTAAAATCCCTCAGGTTATTAGAATAGCTACCACTAGCCCTGAAGAAAAAAATCATTATTTGCTAACAAAGTTTATGAACAATGAGAGCCCTGGATAACTGTGGCGGAAGTGGTTGAGATTCAGCATTGTTCAGGTTAGCACTGTCTTTCATGCAGACTAGGGATTTTTACTGAGATATTTCACATCACAGAGGAATGCCCTAAGCACCAAACCAAAAGATGTTTTAGAGTGATCAGCAATTCCTCTCCCAATGTAAGAAATCGCTACTGATGCTTCTGTAAGAACAGGTGCATACATTACCTGCCAGAACTAATTCTGACAAAATAAAATTTGTCTGTAAGTAATCATTTAATGAACAAACTCTTGACTTCCCCTAGTGATCTGTCATTTTGTATCACTGACTTGATGGAAAATCTGTTGTCTATAACAAAAGTGAACTATATCGCCTTCCCTATTTCACATATAAGCCACAAGTTTGCAAAAACATCAAAAGACATTGCACATATTTTCAGTGAAAATTATTCCAAACTCTGACTTACACTGGGAAAAATATGCAAGAAATGCAATTAATTTCATCATCTGAATGAATCTGGAAACATCAGCAGACAATGTTTAATATAATTATTTGACAGCACTGCTTCTAGATCAGGCGGACTCTTTAGAGAAGGAGGGAATAATGCTGCAGGACATGATGAATTGATTTTAACTCCAACAGGACTTCTCACTGGTACTAAACTTATACAGAGTCAAAGTGATAGTGGAAACACTGCTCCTTCAGAATGCTTTTAGGGTTTTTCTAGAATGCAAAACTCAGAGATTATGTCTGGCATACCTTATCGAAAAAGTTTGATTTCTCCTTAAGATGATATAAATTGGAAACAAGCTATAATTGGTTAAGGGGTCAAAACTGTCAGTCTCATCAGTAGACTGCATTCATTGCTATACTTGTTAATGTGTAGAAATTTATTGTTTGTTAATGTCTGATATCTCAGATGTAATATCTTACTGATGGCTCCAAAGGAAAATAATACTGCAAACAGAACAGTGAGAGAGACAAACCTGTCCTCTGCCTGTGCTAAATAAAGCTGATTTTACCCTAAGGCAGGGGCTAAAAGGAGGATGGTTTAGATGCATGATTTGGGAATCACACAGAGGGACTTGTGTCATTACAGAGATGTAAGATGTGACTGGTTTCTTGTATGACTACACTACTACAGCTACAAATCAAATGGGTGCTAGGGAAATTGAAGGGAATGCAATTGAAAGGATTTATTTTAATATGGTGGAGATAGCCAAGGAATCGTGTCCTTCAAAATATGGTGGTCTGGGCTTCAGATTTTGACGTCCAATTTGATCTGAACTTGACTGCATCACTGAACTCAAGGTTTCAGGTAGGACACCTTTCAGAATTGAGTTCCAGAGCCATTCTATTTCTGGTTTTTGTACCCAAGTCATACACATAAGAACATCTAAAAACATTTTCAATTTTGAAGAAACTTAGATTCCTTTCCAAGGATGGAGGAAATTTGATCCCTAGGCTCACTTGGCTTTAAATGCAGAGATTAACTTTCCCATATACTGCTTTATACTGTACCATAGTTGTCTACCTCTTCATCTGAAGGTAGAACATTAAATAAACAGAAATAAAAAAGTCAAGGAAAAAGATTTAGCAGACAGGCAGCTGACTTAGCATGCCAAGAAAGAAATTTCCTTCTAAGTGGAGCACCCTGTAACTTGGTTTCAACTACTTCTTTTCTTATTGAGTTAATTCTGAATGGAAACCAAACAAGCCTTTGCTGAAACAAGAATCAAGTCTCATTAAACCAGAATAGTCATTGTTTGATAGATGAGAACATATTCACACTCTCATAAATCTTTCTGTCTTCTGCGTAGTGACTCAAGTTGAACAAGTGGATTGGGCTTGCCCAGCACTTGCTTCATTTCTCACCTATTATGTTGCCATGGAACCGAGTAGCAATCAGCAAAGAAATCATCAATTCAGACAATCAGTATATGCAACTGTGTAAAACTAACCAATCCTCTTTAGTCCTCACAGTGCCCTAGACACTGTACTCCTTCAGCTAGGATAACACAGGACTGCCAGAGGCAGTAGAGTAGAGAAACATTTGAGGCAAGTTTCTCTTCCTCACCTATGGGTATTTTTACTGTTTGAGATGCATTAGTGTTTTCTAGAGATGCTCAATTCAGCTTCTGTCTGCTATTTCAGAACAAATATATCCCACATGTCTCTAAACAATGGGGATGCACAGGGGAGTGTATAAAGAGATACGGGATGAAGTGGTTGTCATGGTTTTATGAT
>VXAB01008696.1:57940-74850 GCA_013399175.1 Odontophorus gujanensis | reverse complement strand
CCTCTGAAGGGCCTGCCTACCCTCCAGCAGATCGACACATCCTCCCAGCTTGGTGTCATCTGCAAACTCTTACTGAGCGTACACTCAATCCCTTCATCTAGGTCATCAGTAAAGATATTAAACAAGATGGGCCCCAATATTGACCCCTGGGGGACACCACTCGTAACAGGATGAATCTGGAAGATAAGAGTTAAAACCTCATCACATTTCAGGCCTTGGCTGGGCTGCAATGTCCCTGTACACAATGACTTCCCTTTCCAGTATAAGATTGAAATAACTGCAGTGTGTTAACCGCTCCTTGCTGTGATCAGGGGCTCCCAGCTGCCTGCAAAGTCCCGCAAGCACAGAGGCATTGTAGCAATGCCATTCCTCCACTCACTGCACGGTGGCTGGGAACAGTGCTACTGGAAAAGCACGTTCACTGCTCTTCCTGATAAATGGGAACCTTGTGCTTCAGGCAAAGAAAGTTAAGTTTTCAAGACCACGAGCCAGAAAGAATTGCAGCTATACATACTTACACACACACACACACACATATATATTTCTAAGAGGCTTTCATAATGTAAGACTGCTCCATGGTTCTACAGTGTATTAGCAAAGACAGCAACTGATTAATCTCATAACAAATCTGTAACAGATAAAACACAAAACAAATCAAAGTGACTTGCTATGTAAACCTGAGATTTTTCCATGCTTGTTGGCCTTCTGTTACCCAGCTACTGCCTGATGAGAGAAACAATTACAGGTGAGTGTGATTTCATCCACTACCTTAATTCACTATGCATATAATAAATATCACTCTTCATTTGGATACTGGCAAGCTAGCATGGTAATTGGAAGTTCACAATGTTCTCCTATCACCCACACCGAAATACGCATAATCCAGTCCAAACATATATGCTACTTTAGCAGTTTTTTTTTCTTAAAAATAAATCCTTCCTAGTGCACATCTGCTTGTGCCATCATTCTACTGACATTCTACAAAACTGGAAACTGAGTATTAAATTGTGCCTTTATGTGCTCCTTTCTTGACACAGTGGGTAGGAATAGGGAGCTATGTTGCACACACACAGCAGGAAGCTTTTGGGTTTGCTGATGTTTATCTAATCAATAGCTTTGTTTGGCTGTTACCTAGGATTTATTTTCCTTGTTGATTTTCCATGTTTCCTTGCCCTTGAAGTACTTCTGATCTTGCCAATGTTAGGTACTGTGAAGTCCTTGTGTAAAAAAAATAAAATCTCTACAGAAATTCAGATATTTCTGAAAGCATCCAGACATCTTCCAACAGTTTTTAGATTTCTAAAGTACAAACCAACTTAAAAGCTGTAATAATTCCCTGGTGTAAGATGAAAAAAATATTAGGATATGATCTCACATGTATTCTTGTGTTCAGAGCTTGGTCTCAAAAACATTGGCCTAGTTTACTATGCTGTATGCTTTTAGGTGTAGATTTTCATTGCTGTTCCTCTCCCTGCTATTTTTCTTCCCCTCAATTCATTTAATTTTAAGACTCTGGATCCTCTCAATTCAGCCAAGTCAGTAAAATTTACTGCTGCTCTTCATCTATCATTGATAAACAAAACACCTTAAAACATACCATGTAGCAGAGCTGTGTAGAACGATTTCATATATATGGCAGTAATGTGATCATATTTTTAAAGCAGTTTGTTAAGAACTAGATCACTTCTATTTTGTTCCTGGACCAAACTTTAGGGAAAAAAAAAAAAAAGTTATTCTGTATTGAAAAGGTGTGGAATTCAAAATGGGAATGAAATTCCCACTCTGAAAGGCACTCTGGAAAATTTGTGGGATATATATAGAGAGAAACCCAGGAATACATTCTGAGTCTGCACAAAATATTTCTTTTTCCAAGAGGCAGTACAGACACAGGCACTTGAGAAATGTTATATTGGCTTGGTAATGCAAGCCTTGGAATGCCTTAATACAGTTAAAAAAAAATGGACTAGTGCAGCTATAAAAAGAATAAGTAAAAAGAATAAAACCTCTTTGAATAATTACCAAGTCTGGATCACAATGAGAGTATGTCATTCCCTATGATTTCAAAGCCATAATCAAAGAATAATGATTCACCATTAGGCCATCAGGCTTGAGGTCAGAGGGTAGTTCACATGAGGAAAAAAGGATAAAGGATAAAGAAAGTGACACACAATAAAAACAATAATCTTATTTAGTGCTCTGTGTCCTGGAGTGTGGAACACATGATAATTCAAAAATTTCACAGTAGACAGATAAGGTGAAAGAACCCAACATACTAATTCCAGGTAATATTCTTGTGACTCAGGAAGTTCATAGCTGAGTAAAGCACCAGTCACTCTTTTTTTTTTTTTTTTTTTCAGAATGAATGCTACTTGCTTCAGCAGAAAATTTCTTCGCCTGCAGAAAACATTGCAGGTTTGGCAGGTTTTGCACTGCCTGAAAGTTTATGACCTTTTCTGTACTTCTGAGCCTTTTCTGAACCACTGGTGTACTCTGAAACCTCTCATCCCTTCTAGAACAAATATTGTTCCTGAAAAATCTGCTTGGTGTATATTCTGGCTTTTCTCTCAAGCCCCTCTTCAGGCTTGTTGAGGTTTTTTCTTTTCCCTTATGATCAACATTTTTTCACATCTGTTAGGCACTTCCTGTGCTTCAGTTTGTGGCTATATCCCCTCATCCTTTCTTTATACACTGCAGAGAAGAGTCCAGCCTCTTCCCTTTGCCTCCTACACTTTACATACTTACAGATGTGGATCAGATCCTTTCTGAGTCTTCTTTTTTGAAGGCTGAACAGACCCAGGTCTCTCAACCTTTCCTCATAAGGGAAGTGTTCTACACCCTTTATCATCTTTGTAGCCCTCCACTGGGTTCCTTCCAGGAGATCCCTGTATTTTTGTACCAGGGAGTCCAGCCCAGAACTGGACGCAATACTCCAGGTAAGGCCTCACCAGGGCATATATGGGGAGGATCACCTCCTTTGACCTGCTGGCCTTTTAATGCACCCCAGGATCCCATTGGACTTCTTGGCCACCAGGGCACACTGCTGACTCATGGCCAACTGGTTTACTTATTTCCAATGAATGGCTATTCCCACTCTACTCATGCAATTAATTGGTTTAGTTTGAGGAATAAATATGTTCCTGACATGGCATTGCTGAAATCCTCTCATTACCGGTTGAATTTAATTGCAGATAACTTCTTTGATGCATGAAACATAATTTCCCATAGTTATACAGAAAGTATACAGAGTTTCAAGTCCAGACTGAAATATTTGGTACCTAACCCCTCTGTGGTACCTTAACCACAACAAATTCAAGCATTCAAATTTCTTGAAAATGATACCAATGGAAAGATATTCATAGGAAGGAAAATGTCTGAGAGTATTTGCCTGAAATTTGGCAGCAGAATGACAGTTTTTAGCAAACACTAACGGTTGATTGGAGTAATTTTATGTAGGAGTGTATTCTGGTTTCCCACATGCCTCAGCTGCAGGCTGAGCTGCACAGTCCATTGGGAGGAATATGATCCCCCTGGGAGTCCTGCTCTGGTTTAGCTGTGAGCTGTGTGTAATGCAACATTTCATGCTAATATTTGAATTCTTCTTGTGTATTCAGCAGAATCCAGAACTGGGAGAATTTAATGAAAACACTAACAAGTTTGTTTTATACAATTTGGCCAGTGATTTGAAACATTTACATCTGTCAATGACAAGAGAGCACAGAGTGTGTGGAGAGGGGACATTTGTCAGGCTTGCATAACAGTCTGATATTACGAAGGAGAGAGGGAATGATTCAAGAGGCCTTTGCAAAGGCAACCATATACAAAGGTTTTTTTCTGTTACTGGTTACTAGTTCTCATACTAGTTTACACACTGTTCATAACTTTGCCACATTTCATTTGCTCCTAACAGGAAGGTGGAATATCCCTTAGTAAGAATGCTACTTCTTCAGCCTATAGACACATTTCAACAGCATTCTGGAGTAAACTCTCTTTTCTTGTCCATTAAGACGGTTTAACTCTAATAGCAATACGTCAGCTGTCCCATGTTGGAGGTATTTTTCTACTACCAAATAAAGCACACAGTTTACCCAGTGGAAGTGGGCGTAATGAGAAGTATCTGTGATACACTTCTTCTTGAAAAGGAGCATTCACTACAGAGAGTTATTCACTGATGCTCTGCAAGAGTGCTTTTTCCCCACAATCATATTTTGTCACCTTTTAACTGCTGATTATGTTAAAGATTGGAGCTATCTTCTTTCATTGATATTGTTTAAAATGCGCTGTTAACAGTTCTAAGTGGATTTAGCAAGCACATGAAGAAGATAAGAAATGAACACAATAGTTGGTTAATTGAAAATAATATGATCCATTATTGGATTTCCCAGTGGGCATCTCCTTCCAGTAAATGCTCCCAGCTAAATGAGAAAGGATTTTGTCTGTGATGCCAAGCAATTGTAAGTGATTTAAAAATCCATATTTAAAAAAAAAAAAAAAAAATAAAAGGGATGATGATGGTATGGGAATCAAGTCTTCTGTCTGGAAGGGAACATATTTTGACTCTGCTCTCAAGGAAGTAGCTGAGAGCGAGATGAAACCACGAAGAAATCTTAATCAAGGAATTATGCTCCTTATAGGAGATTAGTAAAAACTCTTAAAAGAAGAAAAATCTCTGCAGTAATGCCTACGAATAATCAGTATAAAAGCACAAGTTTTGCCAAATGTTACATTTATTCCTGTATGTTAACATCATTGCTCTACTTCACAGCATGATTTATTAATTAAGTTTTTTGGAATGTGACTTCTCCCATTATGAGTAGATCCTGAGCAGTGAATGCTTATTATTTTTTTTCCAGGGACTGAAATTATCAATTACTTATGGAGAAGCACAGGAATGACTTTCAAAAACCTTCATTTCTCTTGAGTTAATGCTAATAATCCACATGACTGGTCTCACAGACCCCACCAGACTGGGAGCTGATTGTCTGTTCCTTAAATGTTTCTAATGGTGTTATTCTACTCAAAGAAGCCAGCTAAAATCTACAAAATAATTGGACACATTTCTTCTATTTTCCAATCCCATGATCAGTTAACAGAAATGACAGCTGGCCATTCTAATTTTATTTTCCCTCTGAGAGAAACCATCATGCCAGGAACAAGGATTCTATAAATCTTTTTGGGTGGGCATATTTTTTGGTATGTTTAACACAGTGTCTGGCATGTGGGAGTCTCTGTTCACAGCTGTGACTCTAAAGTGTTATCATTACACCAAGTCCAAATAAGCTGAAAGCAAAGGTAATGCTCTCTGGCAGGGGAAGTGATGATGTTGGCGGTTAGGGGTGGAATCAGGGCAGTGTGAGAGGTCTACTTTGCTGACCATTTCACTCTGACTGAGACCACTGGAAGAAATGTAGTGTCATGCAGCTGTTGAGACTGTAGCTCCACATGCATCATCAGGTAGAAGTGAAGTGCAAGTAACAATATACATTCTGTTGTAGTTGTGCTGAAAGTATAAAGGAGAACATGTAACCATCCACATATAAGCAGATTTCAGGTATTTTTACAGAAGACATTATGAAAGATCTGCTCTTAAAGTAATGCCTCCTTATGTTGGCCCACAGTGTAAGAGGTGGATGTTGGTGGTATGGTAGTAGAGAATGAACCTTCCCAAGAATTTCACAGCACATTTTATTACTGTGTGACTGATGGCAGTGGAGATATTTCACTGAACTGTACATCACTTGCAAAAATGCACAGCTAATGATTGTGAGTATTCTGAGAAATAGTATTTTGTAGATGAGAATTTGCTCTAACAACTAGTGTTATTGTGGTCTTTGTATCTGTTGTTGTTTTCATGAAAATAAATAGGAAACATTCCTTTTGGAGCAACCTATATGTATGTATATGCCTGTGGATAAAAGAAAATATGATGTTACATGTGATATGCTGAACATTCCTCCCAGAATTGCCAATTACCCTGTGAATTGGAATCCTACTATTTCAGTACTTCTCATGTTAATTGCATACATCTCTTCAAACCAGTGTGACAGCCGTAAACAGAATATGATAGGAAAACAAATTAAGAAATCAAGAGTTGACTGCAGCAAGTAGGATAATGAATAAACCATATGGGAAATCAAGGACATGAAACGTTTGCCTGCATCTTACAGAGTTGCCTGGAAGGATAGCAAAGAAACCTGAAACTATACTAAAATGATGTGGTTTTATACCATTTAACAACTTTGAATATCTCAAATTTCTCAAAATGTGCCACAAAGAGCCTGAAGAAAAGCCTGAGGTGCCATGACACTTTCAGTCAGCAGAGACCAGAAATTTAGGTTGAATGACTCAGTGCTTACTGAAGGCTGGTTAGTGTACAGTTGCATTTGCTGAGTCTGAGCTGTGAGACCTTGCTGACAGACCATAGTGCTGTGTGCTCATTTCCAAAGTAGTCATGAGACATGAGCCTACAGATAGAGAAAAAAACAGAGGAATGAAATACTTGCATAAGTTTGGACATGTGACAATAGACAACATCAGTGGTGGTTTTGTTCCTAGTGTAGTACACCAACATCTTTCAGTAACCTGCATTTATTGGTTTTCAGTTTCTGGCACAGCTTTCAGGCAGATTCAATTTCCCTTTCACTCATGTGGGCCATTTGCTTTCTGTTGAGAGCAAAGACTACCTTTGATGGTATATTATAAATGGAAATAAAATAAAACTCTTCTGGATAGTGAGAGCTGTCCTTACAATTCATTGTTTTCATCTTCTTATCATGTCTCTTTGAGTCTTACTTTTTTCAAAAGAACTCTGCAAGTGCTGCAAAGATGCAGAAAGTAGAGCTCATTGTTCCTATGCTGGACACAGAAAAGATGGAAGAAAACCTCTAAAGCTATTGTTTAGACTCTTTACTCAGAGGGAAACCAGACACTTCCTGGGAACAATTCATTTCATACAAAAATAGGCAATCTGAAATAGGTCAAATGACTCACGGGCTGGAAGTGTCTTTTTCAATTGACTACAGAAGATATCCAATCCCAAGAGATGTTTGCAAATTAAACCCATAGCCTCTCCGGCTCTCTGCATGCATCTATACTACAAACATAGAGAAACCTAAGCTGACTTCATGCAAACTACATTTGATTTGAAGTGGAATAGCCATACCTGTTCTTTGAAGATTTTATTTCTTCATACACAACATGTAGAGGAACAGCTGACAATGACTGACCAATGGCCTAGCTGAATGAGCTATACATTTGTATTATATGGAGACATCCTGCAGATTTTCTTTTTTTTGTTTGATAATTTCGTCAGATTATCAATTTCTCTTTTTTCATCTGTGTCAGTAGTTTGTGAAAATAAAATCTCATATCTCATTTTTCAGTTGCACTAGGTGTCCTATTAGTATTTTTCATTGGCTGATTTGATGACAAGGTTAGTCATGTAGAGAAGAGGTTACACCACTATCTTCAATCATTGCTCTCTGCAGTCCTAGACTTTACAGCTTCATGATATGCCTGACTCAAGCAAATTGCTACACCTTTCCAAACATATTCCATAGAGTAGCTTTAACCTCTAGGAGTCGATGTGACAATCCAGCTGCTAGTATCCTGGATAGAGAGTTCTGAGAATATAAGCATGATGTGTAGGAAACAGACTAGTGTTTTCCCACCAGACCTTCAATACTATCTGCAGTGGGGGTGGAGGCAAATTGTGGCACCTCCATCACATGTTTCACTTAAGAGATGTGGTGCCTGAGTTATAAAATATAACTGGATGAGAGTATTACTCAATTTATATCTTACTGTACTATTTACCTTGCTTTATTCTCCATATTTGCTTATTGTGAGTTTACAAAACTTCTAATTCACTCACATGAACGCATGGAAATACCTTAAAATAGTACAATCATTTGTAGATTATTCATTTTCTGAACAGTAGAATCTGAGACTGAGTTACCTGAATTGCTACTTGCAATACTTTCTGAAGAAATTGTAGAGATGTAGTCCCTGACTGAAGGTCCATACCATTCAATGTCAACGTTTAAGACCCCAACATGGCCTTCTATAATGGAGTGACAGCATTGGTGGACAAAGGGAAGGTGACCGATGTCGTTTAGCTAGACTTGGGCTGGGCCTTTGACACGGCCATCCACTATATCCTTATCTCCAAATTGGAGGGATGTGGATTTGATTGGTGGACCACCTGATGGATAAGAAATTGGATGAAAGGCTGCAGACAGATGGTGGAAATTAATGGTTCTGTGTCCAGGTGGAGGCTGGTAATGAGTGGCATCCACCAGCGGTCTGTCTTGGGACCAGTGCTCTTTAACATCTTTATCAATGACATCAACAGTGGAATCGAGTACGCTCTCAGCATGTTTGCTGGTGACACTAAGCTGAGTGTTTTGTTTGAGATGGTGGAAGGAAGAGATGCATTCAGAGGGACCTCAACAGACTTGAAAGATGGGCCTGGGTGAACCTATAAAGTGCAAGGCTTTACACCTGGACCAGAGGAATCCCAGGCATTTATACAGACTGGAAGGGGCAGACATTGGGAGCAGCCCTTCAGAGAGGGACCGGGGAGTCCTGATGGATGAAAAACTTAACATGAGCCAGCAGTGTGCTCTTGCAGCTCAGGAAACAAATGGTATCTTGAGTTCCATCACAAGAATGGTGGCCAGCAGGGCCAGGGAGGTGACTGTCCCTCTCTGTACTCTGCTCTTGTGAGGCCTCATTTGGAGTACTGTGTCCAGGTCTGGAGACCCCAGAATGAGAAAGACAGGGAGGGAGCTGTTGGAGGGAGCCCACAGGAGGGCCACAAAGATGATTAGAGGCTGGAGCACCTCCCCTATGAAGACAGGCTGAGCTGGAATTGTTCAGCCTGGGGAATACTGTGGGGTTACCTAATTGCAGTATCTTTCAGTACCTAAAGGGAGCCTATAAACAGGAGGGGAGTCAACTCGTTGAGAAAGTAAATAACAGCAGGACAAGGGAAAATGTTTTTTTAAGTTGAAGGAGAGAAGATTTAGGTTGGACATCAGAGGGAAACTGTTTACTATAAGAGTGGTGAGGTACTGGAATGGGCTGCCCAGCGAGGTTGTGGATGGTCCGTCCCTGGAGGTGTTCAAGGCCAGATTGGATGGGACCCTGGGCAACCTAGTCTAGTATTAAATGGTGAGGTTGGTGGCCCTGCCTGTGGCAGGGGGATTGGAGATCATAGAATCATAGAATCATAGTGGTTGAAAGAGACCTCTAGAGATCATCGAGTCCAACCCCCAAGATTCATGATCCTTGAGGTCCCTTCCAACCTAGCTAGAATAGCTATTCTGTGATTCTGTGATTCTCAGAATATACTCTGTTGCTCCTTAGTTTGAGAAATAGATATTAACAAATCTTGAAAATGTCCATCTTTTCTAAGTCTATTATGTCTTTAATGTGACTTTAAGAAGATCTCTGTCCCATATATAAAGGAAAGGAAATAAAAGTGAAATCTATCCATCAGTAGTGCTCATCTATTTTCACACTTCACATAATAATACAACCAAGAAAAAACATTTTATATTTTGTGCACAACAGTTCCACACTATCATTAGAATATAAGCTTTCTGCAATATCTGCTTAACAGCGCCCAAGTAGGGTTGATGTACAAATTTTATTATGCAGTATAGTTTCTATGACAGCTCATATGAGGAGGAAGAACAGCTCTGATCATGATTCCCAGTGTTCATCAACCAATTAAAAATGCAAAAAAAAAAAAAAAAAAAAAAAAAAAAAAAATTAGCAACAGTTTATTTTGAGTGTTCTGGATCAGATATTCTTGGTTTTGGTGATTCTTCAATTTCAGAAGGAACTTCTCTGAGTGTCCCCCTCGTTTTCAGAGAGAAATGAATCTTAAGACATTTTGAACAATTTTTGGCTGTAACATTATTCAACAAAACTTCTCAAACACTTTTTAGCCTGTGGAGTTTCACCCTTTGTTCACAATCATTGCTGTGAAGAATGGTTTGATGCCAGCATCAGGAAGCATGAGATCATATGAAGTTTATAGACCAGAATGGCAACAAGTGTAGGAAATTGCCTAGTTATTTCCTTTACAAAGTACAAAACATTATATTTATTACTCATTTAATTATGATTTCTGAAATTAATTTGTAATGATGGAGGGAACACAATCTTAGTTAATAACTGGGGAAGTGAAAGACCTGTGTTTATTCAAAGAAGTCCAGCACTTCTGCTTCCTGGATGACAAATATGATTTGATAAGGCATGCTATCTTATAGGGAAGCATGGGAACATACTGTTTGAGTAGCTGTGGAAAAAAAAAAAAAAGATTATTAGATTAAGAGTTACATTGTTCTGCTTACAGAAATACTGCAACCTGGAAAGCATAGGTGTATTGACAGTGATACACTAGAGTACATGCTTATAATTTCAGCTGTAAGCATATATTACGCACCCACAGCAAATGAAAGAAATGGGATAAAAACACAGCTGCACCTTTCATTCAATTGGACTTCTAGCTTCACACATTTTCTCATAAAATTTCACAGTGTTCTGGAGTGGTAAAGCTGCAGTTTGTGAGAATAAATAAATTTAATACTTTATATAGAACCCATTGAAATTTAAAATGCCTTATTAAACACTACCTTTTTGACATTTACATTGCTTCTATATATGAAGCTGTTAAAAATTACTACAGTGCAACCACTGTTTTATGGGTGTTCTGCTTTATCCTTGCTTGTTAAAATTGCTGTTGTTTACTATCCTTGATTCTAAAGAAGTTATGCTTATCTCAATGTCTAAGTAAAGTCAACAAGAAAATAAATTCACATTTTTCTTGCTGGTATGATAAAAGATACCATCAGTGACTGCATCACATCTCCAAGAAATTTAGTTCAGGTATGGAAGGTAGTTATAATTTTATACAAATACAAATCAGAAAAATCCATGTAACTAACTTGGTAACCACAAAAAAGAGTCCAGTGTATGAAGTCTCAAGAGCTTCATTATTTCTGCAGTGAATACAGGAACAGGAAATGAATGGCGTGGTTATATAAATGAATGTAATACTTTGGGAAAATGAAATTTGTATAATTAGGCCAAACATTATACAAGTAGAAATACTGACTTCATAAATGCCATACAGACGTAATTAGGATTTCCCAATCCTTGTTTATTAAACCGTGCCCAAACTACAGAGCTGTAAATCAAAACTCCAAATGGTGAGATACGGTCTGGCAATATGTATTTGCAGCTTATATGTGTGTTGCAAAAAGTCCTATTTAAATTTAAATTTAGATTCTGAAATCAATTTTTTAGGGATCCTAGGGGAAGTAAAAAAGTTTTAAAAACTTCTACATTATGTATAGTCATATCATCTGTATATTTGTTTTTATAGCTTTATACAAAAATATAATGAATCAAATGTATATGAACATGAATCAAAAGGCAATTAAACATTATTATTGCTGAAATATTTTCCTTTTCAATCTTCATCTGGAATTCTGTGTTTCTTTCTCTCTCTCTCTTTCTCTCTCTTTTTAATTAATTCAATTATGTAGTTTTTTAAATCCAAATCACAGAAGGATTTCTCCCACCTATGAGTCCATAGAAAGTACCCACTAAATAAATAAATATATATATATTCACAAGGGTAGTCAGATTTTCTGTCATCTCAGGCTTGGGAACACACAGTACAAAGTGTTCATCAGATGGAACACGAGGATTCAATAAAAAAGTGGAGTTGGCCAGTGGGCGGCAGTTCCAGTACATAACAAAATGTTGCAGTTTCAAAATTTGTTTTCATTCTGGGTTAGAATTTAAAAAGAGGCTATCCAGGCATCTTGGAAGGAAACTGCACTGAAACGCCCCTTTTTAAATGGAAAAGATCTGTTTTCTCAATTCCATTTTCTTTTTCAATGAAAATGAGATTTGGATGCTGTTGAAAACTGTAGTGGACCAGTGACACCTCTGCAAAATGCAGGCATTGGCAAAAGTTTGTAATTCTCTAAAAATAAAATAAAAACAAAGTGCATGTCATCAAGTTTTGTAGTGACTTCCAAGGCAAAGTAACCAGCAAAATCTCAGTGATTATCCTTATAAAGTAACAACTGTGAGTATTACAGCATCTTGGGACAGGTCTTCAAATTAATGATGTGAAAATTAGAAGCTTGGAATCCTTTTTCTGCTTTAGGGAAAGGGTAGACATATTTGAGCAACACAAATATAATTCATAATATCCATTTAATTATTTAGCCAAAATCTGAATGCTTTTACCATCAACTTTTCCCACATAGGGATAATACTGTTCAAATTTAGTGACAGTGTGATGAGAATAAGCTTATTTTATGACTTTCTCTAGCACTGCTAAAGTGCTTACTCTTTCTAATAGATCAGAAGCCATTAACTACACTTAGTCACCCAAATGCTCTCAGCACTAGGTATTTCTGTTCAGAATTTTCCTGTTAAGAGGACAGCTTTCTGCTAATATATGCCACCAGTCTGAATGCTTTTTATAGCATCAAAAGAATTTAGTTTGGCAGCAAATCAATTTTTTTTAAGAACTGGAGCACAGCGTCTGTATGTACAGATTCGGCTCTAAAACCTGTGATTCTGGAGCCCTTGGTTTGTAGCAGAGATTCATGGTATTTTCTGTGTATGATGGTGCTCGGGGGTCAAATGTCAGAGTCAGGGTATCATCATATAAATATCTCTGGGGCACCATACCAAAACTTTGAGCATGAAGTGAACATTGCACAAAGAGGTGGCAAATGCCCCATCACTGGAGATGCTCAAGGTCAGGTTCAAAGGGGCTCTGAGTAATATGATCTAACTGTAGCTATCCCTGTTCATTGCAGGAGAGTTGGACTATATGATCCTTCCAACTCAAATGATTCTGTGATTCAATGATCTCATGGCAAGGACACTGTTGTTATTACGTACAATCTGATACCCACGAGCGGAGGAGGCCTCTCTTGGGGCTCCAGGATCATGGGGAGACTCCCTTCAGACTTGGAACTGTAAATTAAATGCCTATACCTAATAAGTGTGACTGTTTCCCTCTGCACATCCTAGCACTGAAAAAGAAAAGGGCTGCATTCTTCCTTTCTTGAAGACTTTCCTGTTGGCCTCTGGATGAATCAACACCAAACATCGTAAGTCCCTGGCTGATCTCATACAATCACTTCTTCATGCTTTCTGCTGGTGGATGTCTCATTTGTTTTCCAACTCTGAGACAAAGTATATCTATGTTCAGTCTGCTCTGAGATCCTGTTAATTTATCATCTATGTCTCTAAGTGTTATCAGATACTTCAGAAGTGTGGTTCTCTACCACTGAAGAAATTTATTCCAAACATTTCTAAATAGAA
The DNA here is from genome assembly GCA_013399175.1 of Odontophorus gujanensis. Taxonomy (NCBI): domain Eukaryota; kingdom Metazoa; phylum Chordata; class Aves; order Galliformes; family Odontophoridae; genus Odontophorus; species Odontophorus gujanensis. The sequence goes on along the minus strand of VXAB01008696.1, from coordinate 61,485 downwards.
CTGGGTTTCTATTCCCAAGCATGCAGATTAATGCTATTTTAAACTCTTTATTATTATTATTATTATTATTATTATTATTATTAATTTCCAATAGATTTCCTCACTAGAATTTTTAGAATTCCCACTTTTTGTATCAGTCATGCTCTTTCTTTGAACACTCTTGTCCTTCTGACCTTGATGACTGGCATGCAAGCATTTCACTGTGATCACAGCTACAGCTTATGGCCTCAGAAGCTCTGCGCAGCACTTAATGAGAACTGGAACTTCAGAATTATATCCTTTTCATCCTTTAGTTCAAAGAATTTAAGAGAATCAAACCTCAGCTGTTCTTTCTAATGATATACTATTGTGGACTACTTTAAGCATTAGCGTCTGTCTTTGAAATCAGTAGTCTCCTTAGCATGCATTTCTGCAAATAGTAACAATAACTAGATTTCATTTTTTTTAAAACAGCAATACTTTGAAATGGTTCTTCATTGCATAAAATCGTATTGTTAAAAAATTAGCATATTTGGGCGATTGTGAAGTCCTTCTGGGACTCACTTGAGGAGGGGCACTGTAAGGTTGATTTATGGTGATTCTCTTTCAACAAAAATATTGCAGGTGTCATGCCCACACAAACCACACAAAGTACTTAATTCTGCCCATTTTACAGAACAGAAAGATATAATTTCCATTTGTGTAGAGCTGAGGTGAGAAGTAGCCACCACAAATGAAACTAAAATCTCAGTTTTCAACAGTGATTGAAGAACATATGGACATTCACAACTGTCACAGCATGGAGCCAACATGTAATATCAACTCTGACATAAACCCAGGTGAATTAGGAGTATAATGGCCGTAATACTCAGGCTGGGTTTGAAAGCAGAGTGGCTAAGATACTCCTAGAAAATGTTTGTGGAGGGAAAGACGCTGCCAGGTGTTGAAAGAGGATGAGGATAGGACCTCCTGGCTCTTCCCGGAAGAATGCAATCAGCCCTTCTCCCTGCTTCAAGCTGCAGCAAACAGTAAGAAAGACTGCTGGACATTCCTGGAACTGGACAAATGGAATCATCAAGAATATATAAACTAGAAGATAATCATATAGAGTAGGTTCAGATTAAAATTAGGCATTTTTAATTTATATGGGCTATTTCAACTTTCACTTCCAAATACCATGTGATTAAGTCATTGCTAATATGACCAGATTTTATATCTATTAAAAAACAAACAAACAAACAAACAAACAAAACCCATGCATTATAAGCTCACTATGAATTCAGTTTACCCTTTTAATCCAAGTGACACTTCATTTAACTTCCTTTCATTTCTTGGTGTCTCTAAATCATGGCAAGAAAGAAAAGTTTTGAAATAATATACAGAATACAGAACTGCAAATTGTTCCCTCATGTCTTCATTCTATGACTGCTTAGGATATTCGAGGAGGGAGAATTGTGCTGAAGTAGTGGTTGAGGATGACAGAGGTTGGAGGCAGCACAGACCAACAGCTCCCCGGGTGGTGGCTGTCCTGCTGTGCCGATTATGTACCTTAGCTCAAAGGAATTATCACTTCTGAGTCACAAGGGGCTGCTGAGCAGTTTGGCTTTGGCATTCACACCAGGTTTACATCACAAGACCAATGATAGTTCTGGCACAGATGCTGCTGAGAACTCTTGGCAGTGGCAACAGATGATCCCATGAGATCTGCTAAGGCAAACACTGGTGGGTTTCTCTGACTATAAGCTGTCTTTCAGCCCCCCTGCAGCTTCTGGCACTGTATGAGTATTGCTGAATGGTACTGTCAGCAACACCAGAAGTATCTCTCCTCCTGTGCATATGGAAGGCAAAATTTGTTGCGGTTCATGGCCATTAAGTCACATATGATGGGGCCAGAAAGGCTGGCTTTCTTGACCAAGCTTGGGTACATGTGATTCTTAGTCAGGAACATCAAAAGAAGGGACAAAATTGTGTTAAGGAGCTACCTAAATATTACAATTAGAAGCAATAATATATATTTTTTCTAATACTTGTTAAAAATTTGTAGTGCTTTAAGTCCTGCTTACTGCAGTACACGACTAAATGACATCACAAGGTACTACCCATACAAATTGTAAAAGACCTACCATGTTATCAAATTTGCCATAAATAAGGTATAGAAATTACACTTCTATGAGTGTAAACCATATGAGAAACATACACATGAAAAGCTGAAAAAGGAAATGACACAAGGTCTTTGTTCAATCTATGCTGAATTCATGAATTTCACATATTTTGGAGCAACTAGGAGTTATATAAATGATTTTCATGGCTTAGTTTTGATGGTTTCATAATCACTGAAGAACAAACCAATTATAGTTATGTTAACAGACACACAAATGTCTGTTTAAGCACAGTTATTGCAGCCTTTCAGATAATCACATTAATTCACAATCACTGTGAATGGAACCATGAGTGAGACTTGAAACATGGTTAGACCCTAATAAGGCTATGTGTTCAGCTTCTCATCTGGAAGTGATACAAGTCTATTGCTTTCTCAAAGGCATTTGGTTGAACAAGGCTTCTGGTTTTCTGCATATGGAAAATGCCAATCTTCTCCTCTACCTCTTTCAAATTTATATTTTTCTTTAAATGCCCAAAGATGTTATTCAAAGGATTTCCTATGTGAAAATTTCTTTAATTTCTTTTTCCAAGAAATTAAAAGTATACTTATTAAGCACTTTTCCCACTCATTTTTAATGACTAAATTAACTTGGACATTAAAAGTATACATTGTCAAAGAAGACACAGATTCCCAAAACAGGTCTAAAGCAGAATTAGATATCTACGTACAACACTGTGGCCTGGAAATCCTTCATTTAATTTCTATCTAAAGTAAAATGTTTTAAACTAAGTTGCCTTCATTTTAAACTTAACATTCTCCAGATGCTCAGAATTCTAAGTCTGTTCATTTCCAAGTCCACCTTTCTATCCACAGCACTAAGTACATGGAATCGAACACTTAACTGGCTTCTCCAAGTGAAGTGGTTCTCTTTGAGGCCATGAATGGGTTTATGATCTAGGAGGCACTTGAACATCAACAGAACTGGACAGATGGCAAAAATATCAGAGGTAGTCACCTTTATGCCTCACTGTATTCAAAACTCAGCTCTTCCTCCACTGATCTTGAATGAAAGCTCTGCTAAACAAGACAGTCTCCTCCTCCCACATGTAGCCACACACACATTCCTTCCTACAGTCAGCACTTCTATATAGAAATATATATATTTTTTTCAGATTTGCACAGCCTCGCCAAGTGTTCTTTATGCATGTTCCAGAAAAAATGATAACATTTGGTTAGGAAATATTCCTAGTCAGTGGAATAAATAGGGCTAGAGAGCCACAGGCAATGCTTGGGAATTTCAGACCTATATTTGATCTCCTACTAGGATACTCAGTAAATGAAACAAGCGAGGATAAAATATTAACAATCTGAGAATCACTGCAGTGCCGCAGTCTTACATTAAGGTTGACAAGTCAATAATATTCTATCTGTCCAGTTTCACGGCCTGCTTTCTTTTTTTTTTTTT